>JAGVSP010000596.1:0-156529 GCA_022494985.1 Micrasema minimum
ATTATGATAAAATAACTCATGTTTTTAGTATCATCATCATCATCATCATAAATTTTTAGTATGGTAAGGTAAATAATATTTAACGTGCAGACCAACATTGCATTTTGTGCATTTGGCTGGGCATTTTTTTCGGCATTAGCTACATCTTGTTTTGTTGCTTTGTTCCACGAAAAAATGGTCTTTGTTGTTATCATAAATATCTTGATTCGCCCATTCGTGATGATAGCCCGCTGGGTCCGGGTTTGAAATAAATGTTTCTAAATTTCTATATTGCGATCCGTCTTCAAAGCGTCAATAAACCTATTGAACATTATGCCTTGAAAGCAACCAGCAAAGGCATTTTGAACTGCCATATATCAAAGCAGTATAATCAGAGGCATGTAATGTCCAAATCGTTATTATTAGCGATGCAAGCTCGATGTCATAAAAACATATTATATAAATCTTTTGATCATGCATTTTCACAAGATTATGGAACATTGTATAACTAATATATATATATATGACTTGGATTTAAGGAAACGGACTAACTCTAAATTTATTTTTGTAGATAGACCCCTGTGACCCTAACCGTCCGAATTATAATTACATACGACTTGTGTTTAAAAAAAATGTAAATATTATCAGCTAAAAATATTTGAATAATACTATCTAAATGGCAACCTAACATTATATCTACAATATAAACGAGTATTTCTTTTTGTTAATGGCGTTAGAAATGAAATATGATTTTTACAATTAGTTTTTTCGCTCTCCGTTAAGTTGAAAAACCAACTTATGCCACAATGCTTCCTACCGGAAGAAATATTGATGAATAGTTTCATTTATATAAATTTGAAAGAAATTCTCATATGCGTACATTAGCTAACAACGATCCAATTAGTAATAATTTACTTATAATGAAGTTAAAAGCTACAATAAAAATTAACTTTCTAAAAATGCTTTTAAATCAATCAATTGCTTAAATGCTGTTTGTAAATACTACAAAGATAAACAATCATCACCAATTATACACCAGTTATACAATTAATTTTTGAATAAAGAGTAGGTACTGTCTCCATAATTAATTGATTTTCTAATAGTGCAATTTTCTAAAGCTTTTTTGTTACCTAACTGTTTTGAGTTTAAATGGCGATTGTAATAAAAAGCAATTTACTTAAAGTAAACTTAACGCAAAATCGAGTGATTACTAATCACTGATTAGTATTAGTGTCATTATATTAGTGAAAATATTATAAAGTGACAGTTGTTCCGCCTACTCAGGGCATTTACAAACTGTGGCGTTGAATCAATGCCGTGACAAAGCAAAACAGCTGACACTAAGCAAATATAACCAAATTTGAGTTATTATGGGGTTCTATAAAATAGATACCAACTCAATCAGTTCATGGTTTAACTCGATGCGGCCGACAGAGAGCCAAGATCAAGGGCAGAATATTGCGGCAGCGGGTCGTGATCAAGGTGCATGTTGGCCTTTATACCATACTAAGATAAATGCTATGGGTTTACTATAACAAACTGCCGGAGTGATAAAATGCTATTTAATATATAAAAAATGCTAAGAATTGAAATACTCATCCATTGCCATTTTAAATTATTAGCATTTTTCTCAATGGATGTCGGAGAGAATTCACATATTTTATGAAGCGTCGCGCGCCATTTCACTGGGTCAGAAAACTGTACAGTCTGTCAAAAGAAACGTTGAACATGTGTATTTTTTAAGCGCAATCGTATGTTTGTGCACAGGATATTGTATATATAGCTAATAACGTCAATATTTTATTTGTTTTTTACGTTTTTAAAAGCATTCAATAAACCAATATCTACTTAAACGTTTACATAAAAAAACATTAAATGACAGGTCAGCCAAACGTCGCGTCGGCCATTCAATATTCCATGCAGTTTTCGTTTTATACGGGATAGTTTGCAAACTGCACAAGACAGTAGGCTTTACAAGTTCTGATAAAATTGGCAATATATAGTAGGTATATATCAAATACTAGGCAAAATGGGGAATGCTGAATGCTATGTTGGGAAAATAAGAACTGTTTCTAGAGTTGTTGCACTATCCGACGCACAGTATTGGTACACTTTACCACGGTTGTCCACTTAATTTATTCAGTCGGCCGCGGCCGGTTTCCTGAGTATCCGCTATAAACTAACTTTGTTAAGTGAATTAACCGCTCAGTTCCATCGATATGCGCTTTCGTGGGAAAGCATTGGTTAAAAAATTGTGTAATGTTATGTAGATAAATTACATTTATACGTCCCAGTACCTACATGTATAAACGTATTACTTCATGGAAAATGAAACAAAGGAAAATTAACAAAGTCCCAAAGACTACGTTTGGCACGACACGTGGAGATAATACTCAAAGAAAAAGGGCAACAAAAATCCTAAATAAGTGGATCTCTCATTGTGAGCGGCCTAGAAGTAGACCCAGGAAGACGTAGATGGAGTATGTAGAAAAGAATTGGAGAAGGATGAGGAGGGGTAAAACTAACCAACTAACTAATTAACCATCTCGCCATTTCCCCGAAGGGGAGTAGGGCTGGAAATCTCACACTGGGTCGTAGCGTCGAGGAAGAAGATAAAACCATTTCAATACGGAAATTGCCTATATTTTAAATTAGGTTATTTTTGTGTGCTTACATGAAATTTTTCTGTGAAAAAAAAAATAATTAAAAGTTTCCTCGTAAAAATGTATTTAAAAACAGAGCTTATAAAAACGGATTGGTCGCAAACGAATGCTTTAAAAGCACCCGTCTGCGTCTCCTGAGCGCACAAAATGGGTCGTACTGAATATATAGTCGATGCGTAGAACCAGAGAAGTGGCTATGTACTTGGCAGGAGGCAGAAGTAATGCGTAGTATGTGGCCCACCCAGCCGAAACGCCTTCGCCTGATGACAGTAGATACCAAATGTTGCTGCGTCTGTTGCCTCGCCTCTGGGTTCCTTAATTGTACACTCATACACGGACATGTATTGATGTAAAATGTAAAGGCACAAAAATTTAATTTTACTTTTTCGGGTTCCCCTCTAGACCACGCGTTTAAATAATCATTGTTAGCTTTACTTATTTAAATCAATAAAACCTCAAGCTTTCTCTTCTATAAGCCCTTAAGACTGTAATGTATGTAAGTCTGTAATGTTTAGACAATCTATTGGGTCTTATTTTACTTTCTCTAAATAGCTTGAACATTAAGTAATTACGTTATTGAAAGGAAAATTAATACGAGGTAATTTCCACAAAAGGCTTCGATATTTAACCTGAAACCGTATCGTTAACTATTTATAATGAAGGAAAAATAATTAGAAGTGATAGTGATGCTAAATTACAAAGAAAGTTCCAGCAATTTTTTTTATTGATATTGTTTTAACTTTTTAATACGCTGTACTTGGTGTCCTGCCTTCATGATCAAGAAACACTGCACTTGGTGTAACAATGCAGTGCCCTGTGCACCATTAGGTGCGAATAAGGGAAAGTAGTAGTAATAATACCGGGGAAACGGGTTGTGGTAGATTCGTGGACTCCGGATTGGAATCTCTAGGTTTAAATCCCTCTCCACCACAACTTGTTTCCTGCTTTTTGGCACAGTTATTTCCTATTATTTGAAAACAGTACCAAATGAAAAAAGAGCTTTAATTGTTCTTTTAAAAAAAAGCATAATCATGATGATGCTTCCAATTTAAAAAAATAAAAAAATCCCAATAATTATGTCATAGTAGCTGAGCACTTATACCTATGATACCCACTAATAATGATGAACCATGAACCCCTATATTACTTAAATTAATCTAAGATTACAAAAATAAAAACAATTTTAGAAATTTACGTAGACCATTTTATTTGGACTAAATTAGTGCGTCTTATATTATTTACTGCCTTACGATATAATTCATTCCCAATTTCATCAATAAATTAAGTAATTAGATTGAAGTTTTATGTTTCAATGCGGTATATTTGAAACGCCAGTATAACAGTAATATAAAAAGTATTACTTTGTATTTGCAATGAGTGTACATTTAAATAAATCTGTTGGTAACAGTAGTTATACAGGAATCACTTAAAAATATCGGTAACCTTCAATAAAACGTGACATTTTCCGTGAGAATATTCCAATTTGCGTCAAAATGTTGTTTCCATTGAAATTTCACAACTTCGAGTTCAGTGAAGTGTGAAATTAAGTTAAATATAATCTCTCTTCTTCCTTCCTTTCGCTCTTTTAACCACATCTAATGCTTCGTCCGACGTTGTAAATATGTTGATATTGAGATGATTAAAGTGAAAAAACAAATCGGTATAAAAATCTCTGTTAAAACTATTAATTTTACCAAATTATTACACCAAATCGAATGTAGAATACCGCAAAAGTAAAGGATTCAGGGTTTATATGTGATGATAATAATAATATATTAATTGAATATGTTCAGAGAAAAATGCTCAAGTTGTTGTCACTTAAGTGTGGATTGCGTGGCCATCTCCGTTCTTATGAGAGTCAACTTGAGTACTTTAATATCTTACCTCTGAAAACGAGGAGATGTTTGTCTGATCTGGTATGCCTCCATAAAATTATTAATGGTGATCTAGATACTGTAAAATGCATGGATTCATTACAAATTAATGTACCGAATGCGCGGTTAAGACGCCATAAAACATTTTTTGTTGCACTTACTAAAAATAATATGGCATATTTTAACCCCTTATTGCGCATGTGTAGGTTGTATAATAAAATTGAATGTAATAAAATTGATATTTTTGTAAATAATCTAACTTATTTTAGAACCACATGTTTAGAATTATTATTAGTAGATACATAATAATATAGTAAAAATATTTATTTTATAAAGATATTGATTATTGTTTATATGTATTATATATTATGTACGCATGTATATATTTTATTTTTATTACTTTTATAATTGTTTCTTCTTAGTTTTTATATGTATAATTATAGAGCCTATTTTTTATTGTAAATATTTAATAATTTTGTAATAAATATAATTTTCACCTGTATATATGTAACTGAAACATTCACACCTGTGAATGTTCTGTATATGTACAGAAAATAAATAAATAAATAAAAATAAATAAATTAAATAAATTGATGTGATGTGAAGTTTTAACGCAGAACCATCAGACTGACAATGTCCTTATGTAACAAATAATTAAAATTCACTGCACTCAGTTGATCAATGTAGTGGATCAATGGCAAGTGAAAGCGGTAGGTAGTGGGAATTCATAACTGCTTCTTTAAGTAGAAAAAAACTCAGACTATCTGTAACCTGTAGTGTGTCAGATTTTTAAATCTCGAACGATTTATTTTCGTACAAGAATTCACTTAAAGAGGCATTTGCATAAAAAATTTCCAAAAATATACACTTCCTAGGGTTAATTACATAACACCGCTTATTATCAAATTCCACCGTCTAAAGACTCCAGCACTTAGGCCAATACACGAAATGGGTGACGTAGATGTCTAGTGATGACGTAGATGCCTGTTGATGACGAAGTGAGTGACGTAGTGGGTAACTAGACACCTCAGACACGGTAGTATTTTTCAATTATGGAATGTCACTTTTCTGAAATTCATAATAATCGACCATCGAGTGTAAGAAAAATTAATTACGTAATTATTTTTTTATTATTTTTTTTATTTCAATATATACATAAAATAAAACAATACATGTCCTACTGAGTTGCCTACTGCAACTCGTCAGTAGATGCATAAATACTAATTCAACTAAAAATAAAAGTACACAATACATACCCTAGCGCACAAAAAAATTAAAATACATATAAATATAAAAATACAATTCTAAAACTCAATATAATAATTCGCGCTCTAGCAACCAAGTTCTCAGCACGCGTCTCTCTTTTAAGCTTGTAAAATTAATTATTTTTTTAATACTTCTTGGTAGCATGTTACAGATTTTTGGTATACTGTACTGAAGTGTTCTCTTACCATACTTGTTATTATATTTAGAGAGAACTAATCCTTCAGCACTTGTAAAACGAGTATTGTAAACATGCACCGGTCTGTGTTTATACTCAGAGAGAGATGCGTGCTGAGATATTAATTTGGACTATAATAACGCCTTAACAGATAAAATATTTACAGACTTATACACCGTTTCCCACGATGAGACCGCGAAACTCCAGAGGGTGATTTATTCATGATATTCTGAGAAAAAAATCTTAATAAAGTTTTTCAAAAAACTCAATTCTAATTTCTTAAAAAAATGATTAAAATATGAATAAAAAATTCACGCGTGTAATACCGTCCATTTTTGAACTGGCTAACACCACGTGACCTGCACCAATTTCAGATATGAAATTCGAATTTTGAATGTCCGCACAGGCAAGGCGTTCGGTGGCCAAAGTGGACCCCCACTCCTCCCCGCCCACCGCCACCCCGCCACCGCTAGCATTTCAAACAGAAGCCAGTATTACATAGTCGCTTTTTATTAATACTTTTTTTAAATTAATTATTAAAAATGCCCGGATCAAAAAAGATTTTTTTCTCAGAATACCATGAACAATCACCCTCCGGAGTTTCGCGGTCTCATCGTGGGACACGGTGTATAATAAGGATATCGAAACATCGTGTCTCTGAGAGTATAGATGTTTTTTAATTAATAATTTGACCATCGAATTTTGTAAATTTTGAACGAATTTAATATTGGAATCACACGAAAAAGCCCTGTTACTAAAAAAAATCTGTTACGTTGTAGTCTCTGACCTTTCACATACCTTTCTATCTAACGAGACCCGTTTTAGGAGGCACTTATCTTCACAGAAGCAACAAATTATTTCATCAAAGAAAGTAATTGAAAATTAATATTCATAGTCTGACAGTATTACTGCGAACTTTGAGCGACTGCGTTGGTTGCCATGATAACATTAGTTTTGTTCAATATATTATAGTTTCTTATTGAAATGTTTACTTAATTAGCGCCAAACAAATTTCAAACCTAAGAAATTCAAATTGTCATCGCCAGCTGAATGCAGAACAAATCTAAATGCGAATTTCGGTGAAATGGAGTAAAGTAAATAAAATCGACCGAAGTAATCAAAACATAATATCTGTTCCGTACATTTGCATACAAAATAACGTCTTAACATTTCTCCTGTGAAAAATTATCTCAGGGTGACTTAAGCTAGTTCTGCATTCAGTTGAGGAAATGTGTATCCATTAATTGGTAGGTCAATAATTCGACTATGTGTTTGTGAACGCTTTCCAGCACTTCGATCAAGCAAAAGCCATGCTTTCAATATTTTAAGTAGGTAAGAGAACGAATAAGCTATTTTGCAAAGCGTCCTCACGTTTTGAAAGCTTGCTCAATGTATTCATGTACTGCACTACCTTCACAGTAACAATTTTAATACCACAAATGCATATTAAACGTATTGTATTTTATACCTTGATAAACACTTCTTATATATATTATCCACGTTATAGTCATACTGTATAATATCACTTACTAACATACAAAAATTATCCCAAAAGATGACAAAAATATCATGTTCAATCTTATGTTTAAATTAGATTTTTTACACGAAAACTTTGAGGAAAAACATTTAAAGACATCTTGACCCCTGCAAGGTCTCCAAATTGCTTCGATGACAATCACATTATTTAATCGTTATCTTTGTAATTCATCTTACACTAACGAGGGAACCGAATGACGTCACGGCGAAGACGCTAAACGATTGCCAACATTCGGATGTGTTCGCGTAATTTCTGGCAAAATTGCAGCGGGCGTAATTTAAAATGGCGGAGATATAAATTATATCGAGAAGACAATAAGACAGACATTTCGACTTTAAACAAACGTAAGTCTCTATTGTGTGCGACTACTGGCGTGACGGAAACGGCTCGGTCCATGGTCACGTGATCGCGTAATTGGACGCAAGATGCAATCATCTTATTTTAGTGACAGCTGTTTCGTATAAAGACCTATGATTGGGCCTCATACTACTCCCTTTTACGCACCTTATGGAGCATAGAGCACTGCATTGCCTACACCAAGTGCGGCATAATGCACCATGAATACTATACAGCACCCAGTATTAATTTGGTGCAGTATAATATTAAAATATAAGACGATGCAAACACGCATCTGGTCGATGTCTAAAATGTGTGAAAAAAATCATCGCTCTAATGTTGAATTCCAGGGAGAAAATCGAGGAATACGTTTGTATGGGAAGCGGCTGCGAGTCATGTGGTGGAGTATACTCTTAAAGCTTTAATTTCATGATGACACAGTTTGATAACCTAAAAAACGTCTACTGCTTATTACAATGCAAACCAGCTTTTTGGATTTTAAATTTTATATTTTTGTGACAGCTATTGGTCTTGGCAGAAAATCCTCAAAAAACGGGGAAACAGCTGTGTCAACACGGAAAATATAGGCAATTATAAGTATTTATAATTTACGGAATCATTTGGTGGGAACTATGATTTTTTAACTTTTTGAAAGTAAAAGAATCGAAAAGTCAATTGAGCTTTCTTAGTAAAAACATGCTCAAAACTAAATTTATGTATTGGGTGGCAATTGTTTGCAAATTTGTCGTGGTTTAGTTAAATATATAAAATACAGTAGACACGTCTTTTGCAGTCAAAACAAAATCAATTACAAACAACTGTACAGTGTAGAAGTACCAAATGGTTTTTGTAGATGAAAAATATCCAAGTAAACAATGTCATTAGAGAAAAATAACTCCGTACACAAAATTATATCTATTATATTAAGAAACAGATCGTAACCATCAGTTTTTAAAGGCGAATTTTACATTTATTTCATTCAATTTCAAATTAGACTAGAATAATAATTATTCTGCACCAAGATTTCTTACTATATTCTTTTATTTTTTTTATCTTTCTCAATTAGTTACGCTAGCAAATTACTGGTGACCACGTGCCAAAGAATTGCTCTTTGAAATGCTCTAGTTTGACTTTTTATAATAATATTATTAGTTTTGTATTTTAAATTACAATTGAAAACGTAAAACATCAAAATAAAACAAATATACTGAGGTTTTATTGAAAACCATTCACATATAACCTGACCCAAACTTTATACAGAAATGTGCACACATAAGTTTGATTATTTTAATATAACTAATGAAAGTTAAATTAAGCTATTTGGTACGCTTCTACTTCAAAAAGTGGAAGCATAAATTGTTTTTATTTAACTTTTATTAATTATGTTAAAATAATTCAATCACGGAGTTCATCCAAGTAATGTCAATAAAAACCATCAATCAGACATAGGTTTAAAGCTATCGCATTACGTTTTTGACATCTTCAACAATTTTGTTTAATTTTGTTTATACAATGTATTTTTCATCTTTGTACTTAATTTATTTGTTTTTTCATGAATAATCTGATGTTATTGTATGTAATATTGTTTCCCTGCTAAATCATTAAAATCATCATGTTATAAAGAATCTGTAATTGATAGCACTAAAAGATAGGTTAAACCTAATTATATACAATATTAGGGGTAAAAAACGACTGAAAATTCTAGGAATAACTAATATGCTGTGATTAAAAAAGAATTTGTGTTTATCTTATCAAGACGTTTTTTAAAATTCGTGTGTCCATAGTTATTATTTTTTTTAGTTTGCGTCAGATCTGCGGGATGTGGACTTGACTTAAGAGGATGCTCGGGAGCTGGCGGCCGATCGCTTGGCCTGGAGGCAGTTTATGGAATCCATTTTTGTTACTAGGGAGCGGATATGGTATAATGATGATGATGTATGTATAAATATACGTTTTTTGTCACTGTAGCTCATGCAAGAAGCATTATGGTTTTGCTTTATATCTAGTTGATACCCGGAAGTTAATCAGTTGTATCGATTCGAGGCAGTTCAAAATTGAATGGATAATTTTATATAGAAAGACCAAATCAAAACCCCCCTCTTCGGTCCGCTAACCTGAGCAAGGATAGACTATACAGCAGAGAATTATAATTACATTGTTCGACAGGGATATAAAGGCTTTAAAAAAAAAACTACAAAAATAGTCAAATTTTACAAGAAATGAAAAAATTTCGTCTTCACGGGTAAACACTTTAAAAGATTTCAAGTATGTGCCACTTAATTATTTAATTGCATAAAGCTGCTTAATTTCTGATTACATTCACTTTTGATCGAATGTATGAGCCGAAACTTCTTGAATTAAATACACAGATATATTCGAAATGTCCGATTTCTATACTTAAATTTAAATATATACATTTTTATTTTTACCTGTAGAAAGTGTTTTGATTGAGTGGAGGAACACAAACGAAGCATTCATAGGTGTTGGCATTAATGTGTGAAGATTAGTGACTATGAACTTGACTATCGTCTTTACCAGCTCCATCATTTAGTTTGGTTCTCATATAAATTTGATGGAAGAAAGGTATGTATACCAAAAAAAAAAATTTTTTTTCATGTAAAAACATATAAATAAACAAATAAAAAGTGCGCAAGTATAGGTGACAAGTAAGCACATTGTGTTATTATAATAAATTCATGGTATAACCTGCTCTAGCAGGCGACGAAACTCGAAAACGAATTAGCGATTTCAAGCTCTCGAAATAAAGAGGTGCCATCAAATACAAAAAAGCAAAAATTCCAAAAAATTATATATATATTTTTTAAAAATTTACTTATCTTAAGAAAATTATTCAGACAAGTTCAGAAGTTTAAAGTTTTTCTATACTGCCATAAATAAAATTATTATAATTTTTCATTTAGTAGATAATGTTATAAAGTAGGAATCTATATTATTATAAATAATCATAACCTGATTCTAAGCCGTCGATGACCATCTTGCTGATGTACTCGGGGGAGCTGATGGATGCGGGCCTGACGTGGGAGAGGCGGGAGAGCTGGCTGGCGATAGGGTCTCCTGGAGGGATCTAGTTATGTCCACATGCTCCACATAGGAGCAAACGCGGCAAAAGAAGAAGAAGATTTTTAATTCAGTGCAGATTGTCTGATTGTACTATAGATGATGCTTGAAAAAGATTACGTGAATCAAGGTAATTAAATAAATAATTTATCATTTCAACGTAAGGATATAAATTCTATAAATAAAATAAGGATATTGTTGGCTGTCGTCTACTTTATTAATTGCCCTATTAAGTGCATTGTTATCATTTTTCCGCCATTTGAATACTGCGTGCAAAAACGTATCATTAAAAAATAATATCCATGCTCTGCAATAACAGAGCAATTATCGTTGTAGATGATTTCAGAAAACAATAATTATTAGTTTAAGTCAAGGTTCCATTAAGAATTTTTACGTTAGGGCAAAAAATATACCATTTTTGAAAATCTCTTGTAATTTTTATTTATGAAGACATAAATAGACATAAATATATATGTACGCGCCGAGAGGAAAAAATTTTTTTGGCACAGAAAACTTAACAAGAAACGACCTCAAATAAATACAGATCTGCAGTAAATACGATAAAGGTGCCTATTCCAAATTAAATATTATTCTTAGTCGCCTATTGAATTGATATGTTATTCGTCTTCCAGAGCGTCCGAATAATATTACGAATGCTTCCTAATACTATCATTTGTCCTCCAGATACTTTGGTAAGAACTCCCAATAATTTACCATCCGAGTAAAAATGATGTGTATAAAATATTTAATACTCTATTCGTAGCATAACGTAGGTATTGCGTATGTATTAATTAATGATTTTAATTAAAAAGAATTAAAATACAATTTTTTCTATGAACATGGTTATTTCTATCACACTGCTAAGAAAAATACTACACGTATCTGAGAGGTAAATACACAATGTAAATTATCTTCTGTGTAAAGCTACCATCTTATATAGTAACCCTTACGTAGGCGTTTCTTCAAAAAAATCCAATCACGCCCATATACACCAAAACTATTATTTGACTGCGTGTTTCGGAAGGTTAGTCTAATTGTTATATTTATATCTCGTTCTTTAATCTTGATTATGCCTACCATTTCCTGTATTTTGGTGTGAGACAATTGAAATGCAAGTTGCCGGAGTAGCAATAATTTGGTAACAAAGCAGGTAATGTCCATTTTCAATGTACTGGTTTGATTTAGTAGAAAAGCGTCACAAAAATAACTTTACATGTACCGTTTACGACAAACGCCTAGATCTTGCCATTGTTGTAATCCTTCTCATCTGTACAAAATCTAAATTTTAAACTCCAAATACTGTGAGTGTGGGGGTGTTGGAGATTTAAATCATATTTTTTTTATATGCCCTTTAATGTCAGGGAGTGAAAAATTGAATAGTGTTTTTATTTTATTCTTTAATGCATTCCCTTTGTATTTATCACTCATTTGATCGTGTACTCATAATTATTTAATAA
The DNA here is from genome assembly GCA_022494985.1 of Micrasema minimum. Lineage (NCBI taxonomy): Eukaryota > Metazoa > Arthropoda > Insecta > Trichoptera > Brachycentridae > Micrasema > Micrasema minimum. Next base: position 12,366 of record JAGVSP010000596.1, read on the forward strand.
GTTCTTTTTTTAATTATCTGTTTATAAATGACACCTTAATTTGATAAATACCTAGCTTGTAATTAATAATAGGAATTAGTCATAAGTTTGGTAAAATGTAAAATATGGGTTATCAGGGTTTTTGAAATGGGTTTTACTGATAATGCATGTTATGTGTATATTATTATTGTTTTGTTGATTTGATTTATAAAAAAATTAATTATTGTTTATGTAAGTATATGATCTACTTTTAATTCTCTGATTATAATTTAGTATTTCAATGTATTTATATTCTACTCTTTTAATTTAATTACGATGGAAATTATTTAGATTGTATGCAGTTACGGTTTAAAATTGTAAAATGTGTAATAATATAATGTAATGTTTGTATGTGTTTAATTATCGATTCGGGTAAAGACCAAATAAATAAAAATAAATAAAAAAAACTTAAAAGGTAATAACATGCATATTATGTAACATTAACATATTATATTATAATATACCTACACAGTAGGAGTAATAATGATCACCAATGATTTTGGTCGCGGGTTGAATTCCCGTAGGGGGTCAAGATAAAATATTTATATATGTGATTTTCGTATTAATATTTCACATGTGATATTTTCTACCTTAGACTGGTACTAAGGCGTCATTAATAATCAGTCAAAATTGTCAAAATACACTGCACTTGGTGTACCGATGCAGTGCCCTATGCACCATTGGGTTCGGATAATGTATGATTTTAAATAATTTTGCCATAGGTTACGCTTTTCATTACATTAGGATATTCATTTTATGTATAATAATTACTCATTTGGGTTGGTATTACTTGTATTAATGTCCTATTTAGTGGTAAAAGTGTCAAATAAATAATTTTACCATTGAGAAATGTACAAAAAAATAAATTTATAGACTGCAAAACTTTTTTGAATAACAATTAGGGTAAATTGGCAAAAATTCATGATAAATTATGAGAATTTCACCAATTCTTAACAAGTTATTAATTCATCTTACTACTAACCCTGTAATATTATAAAAAAATATAATTATTATTTAAACAATATACCCATTATAAACAATGTCAAATGTTTCCCTCGGCACGGGTTATCCCAGTGAGGGAACATTATTATATTTATTATTTTTAAACACTATGTACAAGTCCAAATAAATAAATAAATAAAATTGCTAAAAAAATTACACCCAAATATTTTTTTTCATTACAAGCTGTTTATTATTGATATGAATGTGTTTTATTACTTTTGTGAATAAAAATACATTAAACATTTAGATCGCACCTCAGTGACGCGCCTAGCAACCGGACAGTTGAACTGCGGTTGAACTTGTCCAATCACAGATTTAATAATGGCGGAATAATCCCGCTTTATTTCACTATCAAACACAATCCGGCGGATAGGTGGCCACACAATAAATTGGAGGCGTGAATAAACGGGTCAATGGTTTGGAATAATTAACAGGACCCCACAATGGCAATCTGTTTACATTTTACACTTCGTTGGATAATTGTGAGAAAAATGCTGTATGTTTCCTGTTTGTAGTCAGCTGATGTGATCACCGCGATCATTAACGTATCTATGTACATAAATATATATCGCAGTTGTGTTGCATATGATGGTAATCGATGAATTATCAAAGTTATTTGACGAATTAATACCATCATCCACCGAGTGACTCGCAGCCGTTTCCCATACAAACGTATTCCTAGATTTTCTCCCTGGAATTTAACATTAGAGCAATGGTTGTTTCACACATTTTAGATATCGACCAAATGCGTGCTTTCATGTCCAATTTTTTTTTTTTGACCGATCACAATGAACATACATTCATACCACGTTCGCGTTGCCGAGCACCATAGATGATAATAAATATCGCGGCTAAATGCAAAACGTCAATCAAGAAAGTCAACGCGCGTGTCGGATTGTTTATTATGTCGACTGCTTTTCTCAATATTTGGCTTGCCGAACGCCGGCTAAATGCAATACGGCACTCGAGAAAGATTGAAAGAAGATATGTGCGAGAGAAGATATATCTCGGGAAATGGCTCGCGACTTAATGTGCTCGTTTAATAATCCCGATCGATAACTTTTTAACACGTGTTCCATTGTGATCGCGAAAACGTTAAACATCCATGGTAAAAAATCGTTATTACGTCGCTTATTAACGCGTCGATAGTGATCTGTGATCGAGCAACTGGTCGATATCTAAACTGTGAAAAAAACCATTGCTCTAATGTTAAATTCTGGAGAGAAAATCGGGGAATAAGTTTGAATGAGAAAGCGATCGCACCGCACCATGGGTGGTACCCAGTTCCTATGCTTTTAGGCCACAACTGCGATACATGTTGTCTACATGTTAATACGTTCACGATGGCCTTGGCAGTGCTTTTTTGGCTAGTAAAAAGTAATTTTTTATACTAGTAAAAAAAAACATCCTCATATTATCAAAATACATCTGATTTGTTAAAAAAATTTTTTGATGACTAGGAAAATAAAAATTGCACATAATATTTGAGTTTGTGTCTATCCAAGCTTTTAGTTGTTGAAAAAATGCAGTTTTCAAAATCACTCTTTTATCATTTTTTGTATAAATAGTTAACTGACCATAGTTTAAAAACCTTTTTACTAAAATACTGTAGTGATTTCAAGGTTTTTTAAAATTGAATTCGAATACTATACTAAAGATGATGATAATATGATGAGAAATAGATGATAGAAAATAACAGACAAAATGGTTTAAATAACCCCAATGAACATAGGAAAGTTCATTATTAAAAAGTTATCCAAAAACTCCTTCTACTGCTTAGTAGATTAATCCTACGAATTAGGAGTTCAATTCACAATTCAACAAATAAACCTTCTAAATAATTAGCAAAATTATAAAATATTAAGCTCAAGTCTAAAATAAAAAACCAATAAATATATAATTACTTCAAACTATAATGTTATCGAAACAACGCCAAACATTTTACAAGAACAATCGACAAAAAAATCAAACGGCAATTAGTTTATAGTGTGTAATTTTATTAATGCAGTCAATAAAACTGCCAATTGTTTGAAATATTCCGTCAAGGTTCAAAATACGTAAATTCATCCTTTTTAAAGTAAATATCGTACTTTAAAAGTAAAACGCTTTGTTTTGCTTCAAGGTCTGCCGTTTCTCAACGATTTTGTACTAAAAGACAAAAGAACACTATTAAACGGTAATGGTGCTAAATCGGTATACTAAATTTAACAGGTGAATTAAGTGCTAATGAGTAAATAATGAATGGGTCTATAACATCCAATGCTACCATCAGAATTTTGACATAGATCAATATTTTGACAGAGGTGGTAATACCCAATGAAATTAACAATGAGTTTCAAGGAAAATACAGTTTTTATACTTCTGTATATTAGTAATTTTCCAAAACGATGAAATGGAAACATTCTTCACCAAAAAAAATAATAGGAAACAAAATACATTACATTTACATGCAAAAAAAATTCGCGGCACATTTTCGGCTATTGGCATTTTTTTAAAAACCGTTAACATAAACATATTTATTTGAAATTGACTCCAAGGTTTTTTCGTGGAAATTTGTGTAAAAAATATTTATAGGATACCTGCCTACTTTATTAATTAAATTGAACTACTTTTATTCATTTACATACAGTGTGCGTATCAGAGAAAGTAATAAAAATTGAGATGCTTTTCCACTAGTTTATTAGACAAATTAGCTCTTTCACCAGCGCGCAGCGCTGACAAAAAAAAAGTGGAAATCAATTAAAATATTAAATTTGTTAAGTTTTAAACAAACAAAAAAAATCATTCAAGCTTAGCTCTTGATACAAGCATAATATGTGTATTATTTTGCAACAAATTTACAAATTATTTTGCATTTTAAATAATCGCCAGGTATATCATAAGCAAGGATACAAATCCTTGCTGCAGACCAATCAACAGGATTGAAAGTACGGATGTGTTATTATGTTTAATTTATTTCATGTTCTGTATGTTTCCAGAGTAAATGAAAATAAAAATAAATAAATAATAAACTTATGCAAAAATAGTAAAATTCTATCATCCAAACCGAATATTCTACAAACTTGTTATGAATTATATCAATATCAATGTAGATTTCTCTTTATGGCTTGTTACATTTTAACTTCCATTCTATTCAGATGTCATGTTATCACAGTGGTTACATTGGAGCCGTATTATTCAATCAGAAGCCTTAACCCGGTTAAGTCAAGGCAGTGAGTTTGTCGGACTATTCAAAACTGGATTTACCATCTCTACTTCCGGATACACAGCCTCTGCGATAGTGGGGCACTTAATCAATAATGCTTAAATTTCTCTTAGATTATGTTTAACGTAACCTGTTAGATAAGGTTTTCTCTACTAAGTGGCATTGTTTGACCCCTTCTCGAAGCTTTTGACAGATAATGCATGCAATTTATCAATAGTGTTTAGTTTGTAGGTGAATTAACTGTACTATACCAAAATAATCTTCTTCGTACTTATCAATAAAATATTTTTTTCTTGCGATAACTCAGAACTTTCTTTTTGACGGCTTATCTAAAAATGATTGAAATTGACAGTTATGCAGGTATCTATTGAACACAATAAAAAGTATTTTTAATAAAAATACGAGTAATTAGGTTATGGCGAAAATATTTATTGAAATGCATTCTTTGACACTAATATTATTTCGTATATTATAATGATTTGATTAGTCTGGCTGATGAGACTAACTCCATACAGCGCGCATATAGCCTGCAGTTGAACTTTTAGCGTCATAATAATGCAATAATGAAGTACCTACCTAATAATTTTAGTTAAGAGTGTTACCCCTTCTATATCTAATATGTTAAACTCTTGTTAAATTTTATAGTTAGTATTACAACGTCGAGGATATCGCCATCTATCGTCCCGGATGCTCGACTTACCAGTTAGTTGATTGGAGGAGAGTGAGTCGTCTGGCTGCAGCCTCCCCTGCATCTGGCGGAGCTTGGTGCTCAGGTCCCGGGTGTGGAGGAAGAGGAACAGGGTCGAGGATATCGCCATCAGAGCCACCAGCTCTATCGTCCTGGAAGAGAGAGAAATCACTTGTTAAATGTTGAATGAAATCGTTTGATTAACGTGATCTTTTGGATCTGAAAACATATTCCAAACGGATTATGGAAAAGACTTTTGTTTATTGCCTAATTTTTTATTGTTACTTCTACTACTACTTTCCCTTATCCGCACCCAATGGTGCATAGGGCAACTGCATTGCAGTGCATGCAAGTGCAGTGTATCTTGCATGCAAGTGCAGTGTATCTTGATTATTTAATTACATGAAGGCAAGATGATCAGTCTTACGCTTCAGTACCAGTCCAAGGTATCACACATGAAATATAAATATTTCACGTTGACCCCCTACGGGAATCGAACCCACGACCTCAGGCACGGTAGCCAAATGCTATGCTACGAGGCGGACAAATTTATTTTTATGACAAATTATTTTTTTATTGACGTTATCTACAATTATAAGAAATAATAAGTATTAGTGTACTTATTATGCGTGAGCATTATTTCATGGTTCTTGTTATGATTTACTTGCATATAACACTTACATAATATAAATAATTAAAACATTTATTTCCCTGGTAGAAATTTTTTAAATGCAGTATTAATAAACTTATCTAAAATGCTTAAATATTTGCGTACTGGTTTTGAGCATAATATGAAGGGATTCTAAACAAAACGAACGTTTAAACCAAATAATTCTCTAATTAAATTCAAGGAAATACAGGTAAGTTTAGAAGCCTTGTATATGACATGATATACAAGGAACAAGGCCTCAGTTAAGGTCGAAATTTGGCTTAAGGAAGATCCATAGTGTAAAGGGACTTAGACCATAAAAACGTAGACATTTAAATTAGAAGAAGTAATAACATTACTTTGTCACTTGAAGCGTGACTAGAACTCACATTGTTTATGATTTTTACAGTGCGAATCTTGATTTTTAGTTGGTAGGCATTATTTTTAATGAAGTCAAAAGCGTAATTCTTTAGAAATAATGAAGGTTGTTTAACTAATCCTTTCATTAGTATTTAACATTTTACACAAACTTTGTGGATTATCCTTCTTTGGAAATTTCAATGACCACTAATTTTTACCACGAAGCTAATGTTTACCGTTATTTCAAGTTTCAAAGGCGACCAATTAGTCAAATAACGTCGTTTTTGCATTAAAAGATGCACGAATGTGGAGGAAGTAATAGCCGTATGCAAGGATACAGTGGTAGTAGTGATTATATTCTCTCCGCCTACCCCTTTGGAGAAATGGCGGGATGGTTAGTAAGTTAGAGAAGATAATAAATACTTACCTCTTCATTTTTTTACGATTCGCATTTTGTCGCGTCATGTAAAAAGAACGCTGGAAGAAAGTGGAGGGGGTGTGTTTGCGCATGTGACCCGCCCACCCCTCGTCCCAAATAAGGCCGATAATTGTCTAATGCGCTAATGCGCAGCATGACCGCCAGCGTTCTCTTTACATGACGTGACCTATACTACTATTACTTTTCCTTATACGCACCCAACGGTGCATAGGGCATTGCATTAGTACTCCAAGTGCAGTGAATCTTGATAATTTTTAACATGAAGATAACATGATGAGTCTTACTTTTCAGCGCCCGTCTTAGGTATCACATAATGTGAAAAATTTCAATGTTACACATTCGGATAACTAATTTAAATTGATCTCGTCGGATATCGAACTCGATTCGTGCATGGTATCATCATCATTCCATATCTGCTCCCTATTTGGAGCATATGGATTTCACAAACTGCATCCAAGCCAGGCGATCGGCCGCCAGTTCCTGCGCATCCTCTCAGCGCCAATAATATAGCGCAAGTTAGTATTTGAACTTTATTATTGGCGACCAAAGATGACTAAATATGCCAGCATAATATACTAGTGTAAAAGCGACGATTTCACGATAGTTCTAAACCTACTTATTACAAACTTCATTTTCCCCTTTAAGGCTTTACTTGCAGAGTACACAAACGACAAAAATATTAAGTGATAGAAAAGTGCAAGCCTATTTATAAGTAAACACTTGAAATATCGAAAGTTAAGTAAAAAGAAATTTATATAAGAAATTGAATCGGTGTAATCTGTCAGAAAAGCCGCTATAAATGGACATTGAGTGTATTTACGGATCTAAAAAACACTAACAAATGAAAGTTCTTATTTACACGCGATAATTTAAGATGGTTTTTTCACTTAGTGAAATTTGATTTACTTGTCGTTCGACCTTGTATGGGAAAAACTTTTGATATTAGATGGTACAAGTATGCTGGAAACAACACTAATTGATGGGAAATTCCACTGATTACTCGAAGAGAAGATGCGCCTAACGACATTTAGGAGTAATCTGACCTGCACGAATGGTTACGGTAATTAATCAAAACTCTTTGTGGAATAAAAACTTAAAGAGGAAAAAACAATTACCTAAACAAAATTCTTCTGTTGTTAACGGAAAATATTCTTTGCTTGAATTTCTGACTCGTATTTAAAAAAACGTTTTGCAATCTGTACTGTTTCAACTGTTCAACTATTTTAAGAAGCTAAAATGATATACATACAATGTAGGTACATATAAGGTATTTGATGGAAAAGGCATAGAATAGTGAAATTAAACAACTTTACGATAGCTCGTTAACCGGTATAAACACCTTTTTAAGGATTGTCTATGTAAGCAGTATACTGATACAACATTAATTTCTAAGTTAACTTTCTTTGCAGCGATATTTATGTACTAGGTACTGCATACTCAACTTATAAAATACGTTCGTGTGATTGATCAAACTTTTGCTTTATTTTATGAAACTCAATTTATTATATTGATAATTTCTAAGAAATCGTCATTTTACTGCCTTATTTTTTTAATAGTTATAAGCTACATTTAATTAGTTGATTAAGCTACATTTAGAAAGCAGTCAAAACTGTTGTGACTTTAACTATGGAGCACCATTAAAATAATTACAGTATTATTCGTGTCAACTCCTAATTGTAATGTCTAGCAACTTGACTCACTAGACAAAAAAAAACGACAGGAGCATATTCCAGTTGATAGCTGCTGCCAGCCCTATTGTTATTAACAATAGTAGTGTTAAATTCATTTGAAACATGTCATTTTTGAACATTTTTTTTTAGGTACCTAGTCGGTACATTTGACTTATGTTTTTGCAATTTACACAAACCATGTAGGTACCTACTTGAAAAATATCTGCATGGCTTATTTGAAACTAATTTCAAACAAATGATAATAGAACGTCATAGGACATATCGCACCTTCAGGACGAAAACGACCTAATTCAAAATACCAATTTTTCGGAAGTTCTCAGTAAAAGCAAGTATACACCATCGTATTTGTTCATATCGATTTTTTTTATTTTTTTATAGGAAATTATGTACCTTTCTGTGTTAAAATGAAATATAAAATAAATACTAAATTATGTATAATGTTCTTTTTTCAGACTTTTATGATGATATATAATTACAACCAATTTTTGAATTAGGTCGTTTTCGTCCTAAAGGTGCGATATATACACTATACACCCTCGATTTAGGAATAATTTCATGACTATGAAACAGGACTGCGAAGTTAAACAAAAAAATTACTATCTTTACTCCCCAAGTCCGACTCGACGAAATATTTTTTCCAAGAGGTCAGAAAAAAAAAAACCTCTGAATAAATCGTACGTCGCCGTGTTGGTGAAGAGAGCTAACCCACACACAATACATAATACATATGGGCCTTAGCTCCCTTCACCACTATGGCGACGAAATATGTCTTTGGTGCACTGTTAAATTGCACACGCCTGCATTATAAAGTACGGATAGTGTGTAAATAGGATGCACCAACATTGAGGTCGGTCTGGTATCAGATCGGAGAGTAGTTACCTGACTCGGTGAGTTATGATTCCACCGTCGGCCGTGATATTGCAGAACACTCTGGGTACACTGTACCAATATCTCGGTAGGTACTTACACTGTACCTGTACCAAGGAGGTACGCTCTTTAGAGGGTAATACTAACATTTTACCGAAGCCACCCACTTGGTAATAATGAAGCCTACTTCTAAATACGATTTTATATGACACAAAAGATACAAATTACTTCCACGAAAACTTTTGTTAGTTGAGATTAAAAATAATGGAAGGCAATAGGCAATACAATGGCCCTAGCACCCAGTCCACCTGGGAAAAAGAGCAGATTCTGCCTGCATCACACCTGTTCTCCTCTATGGCTTCGAATCATCATCATTTCCTAACCAGGGCCCAAAATACCAGACTTCTGAGTTTTGACAATAGGTGTCATAAAAGAATATTAGATGTGTGATGGCTTAACTTTGTAAGGACACACAAGGGAGGCAACGGACACAGCAACTCTTGGTTTCACTGTCATCCGGCAAAGGCGTTTCGGCTTATGCCTCCCGAGAGCCGTAACCATCCTTGCCTATTTTACAAGGCATCAGGTTCTCGGCGTCCTGGTCGTCCACTGTTGATAATTCGTCGAACAGTTTGCGTCAGAGCTGCGGGACGTGGACTTGACTTGGGAGGATGCACGGGAGCTGGCGGCCGATCGCTTGGCCTGGAGGGAGTTTGTGGAATCCATATGCTCCACATAGGGAGCGGATATGGTATGATGATGATGACTTTAAATTTTTTAATGCATTCCTTACTGGAAAACCCGTGCAAAGAAAAAAATTTTATATGTTAATGTATTTTTTTCTGCTTTTGTTATGAAGTTATTGCTAAATATCACACTAAGGTTTAAGTTTCAAAATAATGTTTTCTACGGTATTGTCATGACGAAACATTTTTGCCGAGAATTATATCAATCTAAATTGTTGGTAAAAATATCAATTTATAAAAATATGACAAATTGTTTTACATAAACATAGATATCGCTTAATGAATGGGATTTCTGTCCATATAGCAACAAATCTAGTGTAATGAAATATAATGTACAAAACACAACGGTTGAATCGTGTAAAAACCTGATAAGCCGTTCCTATAAAGGTATAGGTAGAGTAGTATTAATGCTTAGTACAGTGATGTTACCACCTGCTATGGAAAGCTTAGCCTACAGCACAAAGCAAGATCTTACTCGACCAGATCAAAAATATATCTCTATGATATTGTTACAAGTTACAAACACACCTACACAAGCAGGATATTATTACTAAAGTGATAAAATATCTTTCCTGATGATTATTATAGTAAAATGTCTCTAGTACCTGTCCACTTTCACCACTATTGAAAATTTCACATATGTTTGCATGTTAGATAACTAAAATTGTTTTAACTATGATGCCTATTTGATTTGTCAGTTAATTTGTTACATAAAGTTTAAATTATTGATCCGTAAGTAAATTTACTTTCAAAAATATTGGTTTTTTCTTATCATGACGATAGCATTTTTATTTTGCTATAAAGATGAGATTAATTAAAAAATATTAATCTTTCTTAATTGTATCTGGTGTATATTGTAAAAAAAAAGAAATTTAATTTCAATATGTTAATTTCATTTTGGGTTCATTTTAAAATTTTTTTTTAGATATTAAACTCAGGCCAAAATATTAATTTTGTATTGTGCGCCTAAGCCTGAAATCTTAAAAATAATCGATGGTCCTAAATATTTTTTTAAAATGTCGAATTCATTATTTAAACTTTTTTCGCTTCATCGATGATTCTTGTCTTTAAACGCATTTTAATTTTGAATATCATACTGTTTATAGTTTTGACATTTACTTTTTGTGATGACATGTTAGATTTATTAAAAAACAAAACACTGTGTAATTATTTACCACACACGAGTTAGTAGTCCTCATAAGTACACCTGAGAATGGATAGACTGATATCCGAAACCAATAGTATAAAAAATATCTAATAAACTCATTTATGTGGTGAATACTTGCAAAGTGCTTTGATTTAAAAATAAAGAAATTTAGTCCTTTTCCATGCTAGATGTTTTATTTTTATTTTACAAGCGAAAAATAAACGTACCTATATACTGTACAGCATAATTTTGCAATTTTTATCTATATCTTCATATTTAAAATAATAAACGCATTACAATAAAAAAAATATGTCATCAGACCAAAAAATGTTCTCATTCCACATTAGTTTAAATCAGCGTCAAATAGGGTTGTTCCCGATAGCATGAATATCCTTGAAAACGTTATAAATATTTAAAGTATATTTTTACAATTCCAACGATATAAAACACAATGATCAAAAATGTTGTTTTCATTTATAAATTTATGTTTTAAAAACACGAAATTACGAGTGACTTTTAACGCCCGTTATTTAATGACGTCATACCCGTCCATTATAAACGGCGGGAAATTCATTACGAAGTGAGCGCTCATATTGATGTGACGTCAACGCATGCGCGCCATTAATGAAAAAAATAACCCGGAAATTGCGACGCGATTATAAACGGCGGGAAATTCATTACGAAGTGAGCGCTCATATTGATGTGACGTCACTACGCATGCGCGCCAAATGGAGGATTTTGCGAGCGATTTGAATAAGCGCTATTTCAAATCGCGCTAGAAAATTCATATGACATCGTAAAAATAAAATAAAAAAATTCCCTTGATATTGTTATTTTTCAATCAATTTTTTGAAATAAAAAACAGAAAATCGGATAGAACCAATTGAAAGATGTCTCAAGTTATACCCTTTTTAGTGTTCCAACTTTCCCTTGCCCCCAATAATTGGCATTTACAGTTCCAAGTGGGTAACCTCCTTAACTTCCACACTCCGGTTAACTTGCCTATCAGGTTATGCTATATCCACAGTTAATTCTTAACCCTTAACTGCTATCCATATTTGTAAAAATGAGTGTCATCAGAGGAATGCAACAATTAATATTAGTGAAGGAGATACAATACATAGTGTAACAATACACGATGCGACAGTGAATCTACGCCATATTTGAAATCGATTAAAAATAAAAAAAACATTTGACCCCTAGTTTTTGAGAAAATTGAGTACGAAGTAAATTTTTTTTATTTGTAAAAGAAAGTATGAATTATCAAGATAAGACCTTAAAAACCATTTTTTCAATTTGACATCTCAACAAAGATGAGAAGTTTGGAAGGGAATATGAACAGAACATGTATATATATACAGTGAAATGGCGCGACGCTTCACATGTGAACACTCTTTTTGATCCATTGAGAAAATTGCTAAGCATTTTAGCAGAAACCTTTAGAGATTGCAAGTGAGATATCCATATTCCCTTCCAAACCCCTCATCTCTGTTGAGATGTCAATTTGTAATTGTTAGCCCGTAATGGGGAAATGCAGTTTTGTGTCTACGAGTGTTTGAACACACTCAAAATGTTGTTTACCATTTTTTCAATTCAAATATATATCAGTGTTATGAAAAATTACAAGGGTTCTTATTTGACAAAAATGTAAAAAACCGTAACCACGGACAATTTTTTTAATAACAAAAAAAGCTATTAGGTATGTGTATCTCGTTACTTGAAGAAGTATGATAAATTACGTAGGTATTGATTGATCCATGTTTGGTGTATGGTTGATGTATGGTATGGTGTATGGCACATAACGGTAGTTAAGGGTTAATATGCACTACACTTATAACCTGTACTTTAACCGCCTGTTATATCTAGGTAAGCTTTCTTCTGCCGGCCGGGTAATGTGATGCGCGCTCACGGGATTACAATTTGCAATTTACTACTAACAGTTGTGGTTAAAGAACCCTTATTAAGTCAGCAATCAGTACCCAGAGTGTTCCGCTTGACTCGTAGTTAAATGAGTGTACTTTACCACCGTAATATTATCTGGAGCGATTGTGTAATAGGTGAGAACGTGGTGATCTATGATTTGTATTACCTTGTATCTATTATGGAAATGAGGAGTTGAATAGATTACAGCAGATTTCTCTGATTCTAGAAGTAGAAACTTTAAATCCGTTGCAAAATTATGAGAATATGGCTGTCCAAAAAGTTTAATACGCTTCAACAGTTTTATTTTTTTACAGGATGATCGAAAGCTTCTAGATATTCTACAGATTTTGCGTTTTCTAGAGATGTTGTCCTACAATTCTATCAAATCAAATGAACATAAATAAGAATACTACTTTTAAAAAAAATAAATTAAATGATATAATCGTAACGTAAAAATAATGCCGTCTCGATAAACCGCAATTTTTGCAGTTTGTCATCGGGTGCCATTAACAAAAATTATAAACTTTTCATTAAAAGGTACAGAAAAATTACTCAAGTTTTAAGTATTTAAGAAATATAATAAAAAAGTTTACAAAATATAAAATACAAAAAAGATAGAGATACGAGAAATATATACATATGGATTGCTAAAACCATTAGATAAATTAATGGTGAATCAATAAAAAGTAAATATGTGCGTAGATTTTCACGGTCGTGTTATTTCTATATTTGTTGTTTTTTTGGGATTATCCGTGTTGTGTTTTTTCTCTCTCCTCTCCGACGTTTCGGCCACCGTTGCAGGCGCCATCTTCAGGGTGAAGTATATGTGATGTAAAATGTGATGAGTTTATGTACTTGGAATTTGTACCGTGTCGCAGTCGGCAGTAGGTATTTTGGTGTGTTTATGTATTCGGAATTTGTACCGTGACGCAGTCGGCAGTAGGTATTTTGGTGTTTGCGTGTAATACTGGAAACCATGTGTGTGTTTGAGTTTAAGTCCGTCATCTCTGTTAATGTTGTTTGGATGTTTGTGTATTTCGATCGCCTCTTTAATTAGGCGTGTGTTGTAGTTCTTGGTTTGTGTAGTATTTTAGGTTCAAAGGCGAAAAAGTGTCCTGTCTCAATAAAATGTTCGGCTATTGCTGACTTGTCAGGGTGTCAAGTTTACACGCTCTTTTATGTTCGTCAATGCGTTTCTTTACAGTCCGCCCTGTTTGTCCAATATATACTTTATCGCACCCTTGGCAGCTTAACTTATATACTGCTTCGGTTTCTAGTGGATCCTTATCCTTTGGGCTTATCAAGTGATCCTTTATTTTGCTGACTGTTCCAAACGCCGTTTTTATATTTTGTTTTTTGAGCATTTTTGCAATCCTGTCTGTGACATTCTTTATGTAGGGTAGGTAGGCAACTCCTTTAGATTGTTCATTTTCCAAGATCAGTTTTGTAGAATGCGACTTTGCGATTTGGGCAATTTTCTTTTTTCCTGTACCCGTTACGTTCTAGCGCGTCTGTTATTTTGTTGATTTCATCTTCCTTGGTAGATTCTTCACATATCCGTGTTGCTCTTGTTATCAGCGTATTAATTAGTCCTCGTTTTTGTGCTGGGTGATGATGCGAGTCAGCATGCAGATACCTGTTAGTGTGTGTTGGTTTTCTGTACACTGTATGTCCAAGACTCCCGTTTGTATTCTACGTCGGAGAGGAGAAAAAAACACAACACGGATAATCCCAAAAAACAACAAATATAGCAATAAAAAGTAGTTCTGTCTTCCAACCAATCTCTCAGATAAAAATAATTTTATTACCCTTACTACTACTACATCCCCTCATCCACACCTTATGGTACATAGGGCACTGCATTAGTACACCAAGTATATCTTAATATTTGTCAATAAACGTTTTATTGGGAGAAAACTAATTTCGATGATCTAGAATAACTACGGTTTTGATTATGAAACTTAACTTAACTTGTCAAATTAGAGTCTTTTTTACATACGTGGCGTTCACAAAAACCGCAAAAAACTGACAGATTTGTATTGTTCAAACTTCAAATTTCTAGCGTAACCCTTTTATGAATTTCTAATAAATATTGTTACTGGCACGACTGGTGTGAAAAGGCCCTAACGCTAAAAATATCGACTATATACAAAAGCGGAAATAAATTATTGCAACATAAATAATTAACCTATTAAATTGATTGAAATTACATAACTGCGCATTATTTCGATAAAATCTCGTGTTACTGTGTTACTCAGAGCATCTTGTTCAATGAACTGGAAGAACACAATGTATAAAAACGCACTTTATAATCTAGAGGAGAAAAATTTAACACGCTCCAGTGTTTTTTTCCTGAAGAATTCCGTAACTAACTGTTGGTAGCTACGTACTGTTTTATCAATCACTCAAACCGCTAGTAAGTATGAATATTCAATCATCTCATTACTGCGGTGGTGTGGGTGAGTGTACCAGTGTACGGTGTACGTGTGTGTGTCAGTAGACTCTTGCACATGTTAATTCTACAACCATGAGAACACATAAACTAATGCGTGGGTTGTGGGTAACATTGCACATAAAGTTATGTTTGGAAAATAATAATTTTCTTATTGTTTCTCGTTGTGTATTCACCTATCAGCACTGCGATAATTGCGTATCTATATGTAGGTAGATATACAGAAGCTGTGACGCGTATATGACGTCAATCAGGATTACCATCTTTACAACTGCGATATATATTATATGCACGTAGTAAATACGTTGGTGTCAACAGTGCTGAAGAAGTTTAAAAATATTTTGTCCCGAGGAAGCCGATATAGAGGGATTGCCGAAAATACAAAATAATACATTTTGGATAAAAAAAAACACGGATAATAATATTATCTTGAAGCCGTCTTAATGTAAAAATTAAAATTGATCCAAATAACCACTTTATAACCACAGTTCACTAAAACCTAATAAATAATAACGGGTTTTAAATCAATGTTATTGAATTTAACGTTTATTAATTTTATTTGAAATTCATATATGGTTTTAGCGCACCATTGAAATTTATAAAAACTGTTACATTTTTATTGATCTTGTTGAAATGAATATAACAAACATAATTCACCATACGTAACTTAAAGCGTAAATTCAAATACCAATCGATGTACTAAATTCCATTACCACCTTATATGAATCAAGATGCTATAAATTTATAAAGTTTATGGCAATAATTAAGTCACTCGTTTGATGAGTAACTTATTCGTATAATTAAAAATTCTTTCAAATAACATTTATAACATTCTTAATCTAATTCATTTGAGCAGGAATATTTATCCCAAGTTTTACGGTTATTAAAAGCTGTGCCTTGATATTTTTAGTATTTAAAATGTACATATATATTTTTTAAGGTAACGGAAGGTATTTAAACGATAAAGGTAATATTGTAACACTTTTTTATGAGAAATACCATAGCATTAGGTACCAATCCCATCAAATGAGCTAAATATAGCATAAGGATTGGTACACTTCTCATTAGACACTTGGACAGCCTATTTAAACTTGCTTGTTACAACATTTATAACGAATATGTGGATTAGTCATGTGAATGAAATCTATAGTATAGCCCTCCCCTTTAGCAAATTGTTCTGTGCTTTGCGTGAAGCGGACGGTAGGTATAAAATGAACTTTATCGCCTTTTTTTATTACCATCAAATACATTTTTTATTTATGTTTTTCATGAGTTACAAATAATTCATTTTGGGCATTAAGATAATTATATTTACTTAAACATATTCACGACACAAAAATATTATACAAGCAAAATTAAAATCACAAATATGTACAATTATATTTCTCCAATAGATCTCTCAGGCGAATGTGTGGTTTGACTATGTATGATAGGTGTACAAATGTCGAAATTAGAGCAGAATGCAAGGCTGAGATAAGCATTATGGACAAAATTAAGAAAGGTCTTTTACGATGGTTCGGTCATGTAGAGCGAGCGAATGGATGATGAAATAACGGCTAAAAAAATATATGATGCGACTGTGCCAGGATGTAGAAGTTGAGGAAGGCCGAGAAACACATGGCACGATCAAGTCGGAATAATCGACGTGCGTGCATGAGAATATGAATGAATGTAGAGGAAGCAAGATAAGTGTGTCAGGACAGAGTGGTGTGGCGTTATATCCTCTCTGCCTACCCGGCGTAGCGTGATGGTTGGTTAGTTAGTTATATGTTAATTATCACTTTCCACATACTGCCTGAGGTATAAAGGCTGTCAGCCACATTTTTAGAGCCTCTAATACATCCAGGGAGCCTGTTATATTCCCTACAAGTTAGGTACAGCAGAGGCTTGCAATTAAATTTTGTAGCAACAACTAATTTGGGGTGTTTCGTTTGTTGGTTAATACATTATGCTATATGATTTCAAGTGAAAGTGAAATTCATAATCTTATCATACAAACACATCCTAAAAAGATGGCGATCCGTATTCTGAGTAATTAATTAAAAAAGACATGGATAGTATCTAAAGCGTTCCGTTACATATATTGCAGTAACTCATTTTTTACATGACAGGATGGCTGAGAACTTTTCATCGCTTGTCACTCCTTTTACATCACTGATGGAATCATTTCACTTGTGAAGTAATTGCTATTCATCTGCGGCATCTCAGCACACAGATGTTAAGGCACTGTAACTAGGCAAGTATGGAGAAGAAAGACCCGGAGTAATTACACATCCAAATAAGAAAAGAAAACTCGTAATGTAAAAATGCAAGTGGTCTATCCACGAAAAAACGTATTAGGAAATTGGGAATAGCGCTGTAGGTCTAATATACGTTCCCATAAAAATCACTTACACTTTCTCAGAGATAACATAACCAGAACAACAAAAAACATTTCATTTTTTAATTAAAAAAAAAAGAAATCTGTTCAATATTAGCACATAATTCAATTTGTAAATACTATTTCCTATAACAATAATAAACTTTTTCCAATAATGCCTAAGCGGCTTGTGTTCGAGTTTATCACAATAACTTAAAATACAGTCTATTTGAAAATATTATTTCCGGTCACAAATTAATTCATGGACCGTAAACGCATCGTTCTTAATAATTAAAATCCTTTATTTTAAAAATGTAATTATTACAGGCAAAAGTTTTTAGAGTAATTGTAATTATAAGTTATATAAAGAAAGATAAATGGAATGAAAAAGAAAAAGAAGGATGAAAGTAGACTGAATGCTGTTGATATGCGATCTCTAAGGCGATGTGTGGTAAGACTATGTATGATAGGTGTACAAATGTCGAAATTAGAGCAGAGTGCAAGCTGAGATAAGCATTATCGACAAAATGAAGAAAGGGCTTTTACGGTGGTTTGGTAATGTGGAGCGAATGAGTGATGAAAGAACGGCTAAAAGAAGTTAAAAGATGTAGAAGCCGAGGAAGGCCGAGAAAGACATGGCAAGACCAAGTATAAGAAGTACTCGAAAGTGGACATGTGAAAAGTCGGAATAATCGGCGTATGTGCATGAGAAGATGTATGAATGTAGAGGAGGCAAAGGAAATCTGTCAGGACAGAGTGCTCACCCCTACCTACGGGGAAATGGCGTGATGGTTAGTTAGTTAGTTAAATGGAATTAACAAATTTTTTTTATCTTTTTTATATTATATAATTTTAACATAGACTAATATTATGGGGTTTTAAAAAAAGCTGTCCTTGTTCACCATGATTCTTCCCTGATTTCTTTATTTATTTGACGGAATAATGAATCTTCCATTAGAGTTGACCTATTCATTTTGGAGAAAAAATCATCCCTATCTACAGTGACAATAAAGGAAGCTTATGTTAGATTGATTACAATACTAATGCAATGAAAAAAAACAATATTTATTGAACTTAATGATAGTGCTTTAGGATGATGTCAAGTCTTAGCATTTTGACTGAAGGAAAATACACGAACCAAAATGTAATAGTACATAGAAATAACAGCTCTCTTTAGAACGAGTTTCCGATGAAAGTGAAGACAGGAATTAATTTGTGTAAGTAGCATTATTATTTTATTATAAATTACTTTTATTATACCCGAGATAGCACATAAATCATTCAACCTTTATTAGTGGCGAGCTTTTGTGCTAGGAATTAATATAAAGATGAATAATTATTTTACGGGTAGTATTGTGGAAAGTAATTAAATTAAATATCTACATATTATACAAATATGTAAAGAATCTACTTTTGCTTGAATTCTTAGTACTACATGCCCAAGTCAGAATTACATTGTTTTATTGATTGAGTCTGTATTTATTTAATAGGACTCAGTATTATATTATTTAAATCAAACTCGATTTTGGTTCTGTTTTTATTTGTTATTTTTTTAATTTAGTGACAGCCGTTTCTCCTTGCCAATTTGGAAATGCCCTGACAAGGCAAAACAGTTGTCAATAAATAAAAAAACACAAATAGAACGAAAATCGATTTGATTTAAATAATGCATATTTTATTTCTTCTGAGAGTTCATTTTGCATCAGAATTTAGAGTGAGTGCATTAATGCATTTGCACAGAGTTAATAGTGCGTTTGATGCACGACCAGTTAAATTACGGTTCCCCAAAGCTAGTAACAAGACGTGTTATCACGACTGCATCCAAATATGGCGATGATAAACCTTCACAGCCTAATACCTACTAGAATTTAGCAGATGTTTTAAGAAGTTTACTTGTGTCCTTTAAGATATAAATTCTCGAAAAATAAGACAATACACACACTTTTCTGGTATCTAAAGCGAGTGAAAAGATCTTTGCTCTAGTGATAAATTCCATGTAAAAATTCGAGGACTACGGTTGTAGATGGAACGGAGTGGGCGGAACGGCCACGCAAATAGAAGAAATGCAGGGTTAATTTTAAATACATTTCCATTTTTTCTTTCATTATACGTGGAGTAATAAAACTAGTAGTTCAACCCGAAAACTGGTGAATCTATATCATATTTGATGTCGAATGTGTAATATGACTTTTGAATCTGAGTTTGAAAAAAAAAAAAATTCTTCTCATATAAGCTTTCATAAAAACTGCATATAAAGTAAAATAGCGCAAATTCTTATTTAAATTTGGTTTTCGCTATTGTTGTCTTTATGTATTATCGTATTAGTTTAGTATTAGTTTGACTAAATAAATAATATTTGATAGCAAAATGTAAAAATTTCTCAAAAAAAAAAAATCTACTTTAAATAAAATTTCTCGTTAACTATGGGGCAAATAACTATCTACAAAATCGACTCCAAATATGATGTAGATTCACTGGTTTCCCGCTTGTACATCAAGTTTTATTACGCGGTGTATACGTTCATTTCTTTTAAACTGTGCTTTAAAAAATATATTCTCAAAGAACTTTGCATAAACGTCAATTTCGAATTGTGCCACATTTGCCAATCAGATGCGAAATACACTTCGTTTCCACGACTCAACTATTAGGATCAACAGTTTCAAAATCAATGAAGGCTAAATTTTGTAACTGAACCATCATGATTGACTCTATTCACGATTTGGAGCAACGTTTTGTTTGTGATCATTCTAAGGAGACTGTT
This sequence comes from Micrasema minimum, assembly GCA_022494985.1. Classification (NCBI taxonomy): domain Eukaryota; kingdom Metazoa; phylum Arthropoda; class Insecta; order Trichoptera; family Brachycentridae; genus Micrasema; species Micrasema minimum. Next base: position 32,673 of record JAGVSP010000596.1, read on the forward strand.
TTGGTTATAGCTAGTATTAATTCTCACAATGGTGTTAATACTTGATAGAACCAAAACACTCTATTCAAATCAATGTTTCGAACGTTTACTCATATTTCTTAATAACTATTAATATACCTACTACAGGAAATCCTATGGTTGAATGAATCTTTGAGTAACTTCAAGGATCGTAATATATAAGAAATAAAAGATGCTCTTCTTATTTGAAGAAATCGTACCCCCATAGAGTTGATTTCATAAACTACTTCAAAAACAAGTTGTAAAAAGTAACAAAATACATATGTTATAAAAGTTAATAAAAAGGAAATCACAATTTGAGATTACTTGATCGAGCTGCTATAAATTGGTTTTAACATTGAACGCTCGTAGTTTTGCAGAGTGTTAGATATAATATCAGCTATGATATGATATGTATTCCATAACCTTTGTAAATTCTTTATTAATTTTTGGGAAAGATTTATAAAAGTCCGTTAACATAATTAGGTAGGTAATTAATTACTTCACCCACGGTTTATGCCAACTTCAATGCTGTCTACTATCATAAACGTAATAATATAATATAATAATTACAACTTAACTCTGTTGCACACAATAGAACCTCACAATTATATTTCCGTAGCGTAATCCGTTACATTTAAATCCGTTAAATAGACTACCACTTACAAAAAGCAGTCTTTTTTAGTCTTTTTAAGTCCACGACCATAAGCCAGTAAATAGAGTAAGTGTGACTTGTGGAACATGGTTTTTATTACGCCAGGCCATTGACATTAGTGGTACAACACTTAGAAACTTACTGTAAATATATGATTTAATAACTGGTATCATGATTTGATGAGAGACCTGCATTATATGGATTTTTTGCATCGAATGGAGACCTTGTTAGTAGAATGACTGAAAAGTAGGGTGGAGGGCTTTACAAAATTATAGCGGTATTAGTGTTCATTGGTATTTATACAAATACCTACAGTTTTTTATCCAGTTTTCAGTTTATACCGGACAGTTTCCAAACTGCACAAGAAGCTGTACAGTTTACTGTCTCACTTTAATCTACTACGATTCTTCATGTGAACGTCAAAGGACTGTTTATTTTATTAGTTTAATTAAATTTTTAACTGACAATAAAATGGCATTGTCAAATTTTCCTAATTTTTCAACTTTTAAAAAATTAACACAAAGTTGGATACATAGTGTAAAGGCAGAATTATTCTTACTGTAAAGATCAATATTTTTTATTTTATATTTTATAATTATTTCCCTTCTTCTTCTTGTAAAATATATCAATATATTATTATATTAATATCTTGTATTTTTTAATTATCTTTTTTCTTTTGCCTCGCGCATGCAAGCTTGAAAGGGTGTGAACACGTTTTACATTGACATTCACAGTATACCCACAGACAGGCTATGCCTTGGTGGGATTTTTGTTTATTTTTTCTTATGTTTATGTGATTTTATTGTAAAAATTTTGGAAACAGAAATTATTCTTTTGAAAATAATTTTTTTTTTAAAAATACATAAAGTTTTTAAATGATTATCTTCAACTATCTTAAATATTTTTGAACCTACAATAGCCCAGAATACAATTAAAATAAAATAAAACTAGGTACCTACGAAACATGAATATATGTATGTACATGAAAATAAAGTTAATTCTAAACTTTAATACAGTCAAATTGTATATATTAAATGAAGAACTAGTTTAATCAAAAAATAATTATAGCTAAATACCCATTGTTGATTTTTTTAGTTATAAGATTGTTGGGAATAATATACTGAACTTTGTGGCTTCGGAACGTAAGTACATAAACATAGAAAGATTGCCATGAACAAATGGCTCAAGATTTAAAAAAAATTGTAACATATGGATTAAAAAAAGCAGTAAGTACCTACGTATGTGGCAACCATAGAGCATGGTTTAATGTGACATATGGTGACGTCTTTTCAGAGCAAAAACACTGTTGCAAAATGTCACAAGATGCCCTAAATGACGCCCTACATTAAGTCGGCAGCAAAAAGACGAAATATTTCGTCATTTCTGAATATGTGTTGTGTACTTGAAAAGGCATTTTGTTGCTTAAAACAAATGTGTGTCAGGAAAATAATTATCGTAATTCTTGGAAAAATTAAGTAATTACCAATATACACCGATTGCTCCAAATTGAAAGGCGTGTGAAAAATTGGTAAATTTCATTAATTTAATTATTTTAATATAGCTCACGAACGTCATGTATTTTCACAAAAATAATCATAATTTTTCGTAAATGAAAAAAAAATTGGTTTAAATAAAGATTTTTCCAATTATATTTTATTTAACCATCCGAAGTAATACGCACTTCTCGGTATTGGATACCCAGTGACGAATGGAAATAAAAGTGGACATAGTGATTGAAAAGAAAACTAACTGAACATAAAAAATTGTTAACATTATTTCCATACACTTATTCTGTGACAAAATTATCGAAAAACTCGTTTTTTTTTAATATTTTTATTTATTTTATTTTATTTATTTAACCCTCAATATGCCAGGAGACCCAACACACAGGGGAAACAACGTCACAAACACCCAGGCTTGAGAAAAATCACCTTTAATTTTTGTGTTCTAACCGGGAATCGAAACCGGAACCTTCGTATCATGAGTCCAGCGTCTTAGCCATTACGCTACGGAGGCCGCCAATTAATTAAGGTTTCCAAATAAAACATGATTTTAATACAGTTCTAAATAATTTTTTCAACCGGTTTTTAAATGTAAAGAGTGTTTTTTTGTTAAAAAATATTATTAAACGTGATACTTTGGACAGCCTCTAAAGCTTAGGTTCCCAAAGTGGGCCACCTGGCCCCCCGGGGGCCCTGGAGAGACCTGAGGGGGCCTTCTCTGGCTCTGGGGGAGTAGGGGAGCCCTGGGAAGCAATCAGGGGGCCATGAGGTGCTAAAATGTATGACCTTATAGAATTTTTAAAATCTGTTATTACAGATGTACATGTACATACGTATAATAAATATCATGTATGATTTTGTGATGTTTTCAAATTATATGCGTACACATATAGTTCATGAATCGACCGCTATGGGCCTATGATGGTTGGTTTACATTGTCGCTGGAGGGTCCGACGCCTTGCAGGGCACCCGCTTGCACAGCGCGGGTTTAAACTGTGCAACCCACAAAGAACTCAAAAGCGCTACAGCGTTCGCGTATCTTATTTATGACACTATAATAAATAAATGTATAAAAATTAAGTACACGACAATTTTCTGTTTTATTTAATTTAAAAAAGGTAAGTTTCCAGGGGGCCTTGTGTAATTTTGTGTCTGAAAGGAGGGCCATGGGTCAAATGAGCTTGGGAATATACTTGGTATAGTTATGCAATAAGGGAAAAGAGTACTTCAACAAAATTTCATTCTAAATTCCTAAATATTTTCTTGGAAACAGCGGGAATCATTTTAATAAGATTCTAAATGTCTTAAAGACACTTAAAAGTCAGTGAACTAGTCTTAATGATATAATATTGTATTCATGCTAAACAAAGGCTAATGAGATGTTCATTAACTATATAAAAAAAGAAGTTCAATGGTTACAAGGCATTGTGTAGGAAAATGTACAGAGATTGCTGTTTTTATTTCAATTCCACCGGATGTAAAAACGCAGAAGACGAATATAACATTATTTCAGGAGATAAAATCTGCGGCCTAATGCGTTGTTATATTAATGTTGAGAAGATATTTGTTATATAAAGCAATGTAGAGTGCTCTAGAATTGCGGAACGGTTCATACCGGTAACTTTTTTTTCGAAAAAACTTGACTCCGTATTGAATTAATAAAAAAAAATATCCATGTGGTTTCCTTATTCACACCTACCATTTAAAATTCGTTTTACTCGTTAGAAACGGCTTAGAATTGTTAAAGAGCTCTTCATAGTGATCTCTGTGCAGATCTATAAAAATCAATATATACCTACTCCCGTCATGGGAAAAATCCAGATTTGAACGCACTCCAAATGTTGTAACTCTTTATAACTTTTTATGAGATACTTTGGACTGGTTCTGAAGCGTAAGACTGATCATGCCTTCATGTAATAAAATGATCAAGATTCACTGCACGTGGTGTACAACCGCAGTGCCTATGCACCTTTGGGTGATGTTAAAAGAAAGCAGAAGTAGAAGTAGGTAATTAAAGCGAACTTTATTTTTCAAAATTAAGGTTGTGAAGTGAGCGTAAGAATGTAAAGAATAAACCTACCTAGTTTTTTAAAGCTTAATATTATGTCCTTAGTTTATTTTGTATGTATTCAGAGGTAAAACTATTTGATATTTGTGTATAATATATATTTTGGAAATACTGATAACATTCCAGTTTATCATTGACTTCCAATAAAAGTTTTTGAATGTAATGAAACAGAGCTCTTTTCAAAACCTTTTTTAAAAAATCCAACGTCTTGTTTTGAATAAACTTACCAACTGTTATCAATTGAAATAACAACCTTAGTTTTATCTCTTTACTAAATCTGTTAATTGAATGAACCGCAAGTAATTAGGGACTATATGAAATAAACACTATTTATTTCATGTATAATTAGCTTTAATCATCATAGTGGCTATTCGTCAAGGGTGTTCATTTATATTTTACGATCTCACATAAGTATATGTGAAAACAACTCTATTGAAATTAGATGTTTTATGAAGGATTTCAATAAAATAATAAATCATAAGCCATTTACCCCTGAGATAATGTGTTTTTTTTTCCAAAGTAACCTTAGATCATAAATCATAAAAAAGAAATTTAAAGATATTTTTATTTGGATTTCAACGTAAACACGGCGTATCCTATGTAAATTTTTTCGCTTTGATTTATTTTTAGATTAATATTTAATTTACATTTTTAAGTAAACGTAAGTCAATACACATTGTAACATAAAAACTTTTAGGTACTTGAATCTCAGAAAAAAGCTACATACATAATTTCCGATGATATTTACCCCCGGTGTTTCCAACTATAATAAAAACAAGATAATATAATTACAGTATATTATTGATGAAAATCAACACTGGTAAAACCCATGTCATGTGTAATAGCTCGTGTCAAGATGCCCAGTTCCCTCTGGCTTTGTCGGGACAAGAAAGGGTCGAGAGCTTGGAGCTTACATGACAGAAAACGGCAGAAATCAGAAAGAACTGGGACTGCTGCTTGGAGTAGCGGGCGCCGCATTCAACAGTATGAAAGCTGTCTGGAGATCGGATGTTATGACTCGGTTAAAACAAAATGATGCCTTTACAACTCCTGCATCACACCTGTTCTCCTCTATGGCTGTGAATCGTGGCACCTAACCAGGGCCCAAGATATCAGACTTCTGAGTTTAGAGAATAGTGTCTTAGAAGAATTGTAGGTGTGCGGCGGTTTTACTTTGTAAGGAACACAGAGGTGAGGCAACGGACACAGCGACCCTTGGTATCTACTGTCATCCGGCGAAGGTGTTTCGGCTGGCTAGGCCATATACTACGTATGCCTCCCGAGAGCCTTAACCATGCTTGCCTATTTTACAAGGCATCAGGTTCTCGGCGTCCTGGTCGTCCACTGTTGACAATTCGTCGGCAGTTTGCGCCAGAGCTGCGGGACGTGGACTTGACTTGGGAGGATGCACGAGAGCTGCTGAGAAGGCAGTTTGTGGATTCCATATGCTTCACATAGGGAGCTATGGTATGATGATGATAATGATGATATTATTGATGAGCCTTCGGTTAAGTTTAGTATACAACATATTAACAACTATCTAAATAAGGAAATTTCAATAAAACCCATCAATTTACATTCTTCACTATGACAGTTCAAGGTTCCCCATTGATCTGTATCATCGTGTGACTGTAGTATATTGCATCTCTTTATTTCACGTGTAATTAATTAGTATTATACTTCATAACACGAGACAATAAGCTACACATTATGTCATTGTTACCATCAGCTCTGTGAATGATGGGTAAATTGTATGCATTGTGAAGGCAAATTCAATATATTACGATATACTTATAAGAAATCGTGTACCACTAACTTCGGGTGAATGATCGGAACGTACATATTAATAATATGTGTAGTAAACAGTCAGTCGATATCTTTATAGACAAATACTGGACAGATAGGCATTTAAAAGTATATAATTAGCCTAATTATTAACATTACTTTGATTTCCTGTATCATGTGCACCTAAACTGCTCATAAACGTGCATCAATACTCAAATTCGCCGGATGACAGTAGATACCAAGGGTTAATGCGTCCGTTGGCTTACCTTTGAGTTCCTTACAAAGTCAACTTGTCAATAAAGATCCGATAAGAAAGATAAGTTAGTTATTTAGTTTCAATGATTCAGAGTTCACACAGCTTTGTGGTTTTGATCATAAGTACCCATGGTTATTTTTAAAAAAAACTTTATAACATGTACATTATTTGTAAAGCATCTCTTAATTTCTGATTAAATGGGTATTGCCAGTAAACTAGGCCATCATAAAAAGCTGAAAGTTAATTTTCTAATTGCTCTGTGTATTATAATATTATTGGTAAATGATATGAGAAGTTATTATAGGTGATGTGCACCAAAGTATGCACGATTATTTTAGAATCAAACCAATTGGAACCACAAATGTAGGTCTATTATATACTTCACCAAATATGTATATTTTATCAATAGAAAATTTAACATAGACGTACAAGCCATTTTTTAAATAATAGCAATTTGTAAGGTGCTACAGGATGAAAACAACGGCGTGTGCACGGTGGAATAAAAGTTGCTTCGTATATCGCGAAAAGAGCTAAACCACACATGTACTGTTTTGAGAAATTGAACAATGAAGTTTTAAGAAACAATAAAATTGTATGGAGAATCGCTTGCCTCTTTTCACACTTTTGCGAAATTCAGTATTGTAAGGATGTAATATCACTTAGCTCTCTTCACTACTATTAAGTATAGTTTTCTGATAAACAAAGTATATAAATACCATTTTGGGCAAAATGTAGGTTGGCCCTTTTTTCTTTACCACGACGACGATATCGATGGCTTAGTATGAAAACCTCGTAAATATTTTTTTTTGTCAGCTGTTTAAAATAATATTCGTGATTTTCTATCTAAAAACACCAAAATTTCATTTTTGAACAAAAAAATGGAAACACGAGGTTTTCATACTACTAAGCCATCGATATACTATTTTAGGTATCTATTCTACAAATTAAATTAGTTTTATAATTTTGCCGTCCTTACATGACAGGGAAAATTTAATTTCAATTATGTCTAAATTAAACTCGTTGAAATATATAAAATTTAGTTGATTTGTACATCATCTATTGTTACACTTTTTGTTATTTCGCGTATTCATTATTTCATGTTAAGTAATTGTTAAGTGTTGATGTTTTGTGGTATATAAAATGCGTTAATTTTGTAAATAGTGTTTTTACTAACATAAGTAACAAGTTCATATAAACTTCCTTGAGACTATACAGCATATATTTTTGAAATATGTAGCGTATAAGATGAACTTGTGTGATGCGGATATAGATTATGATGCCCTATTATCAATATTAAAATTAACATCTCTAAGCAACCGTAGATTACAAAATGATGTTGTTCTTCTATATAAATTAATAAATAATAAACTTGACTGTCCAATGTTGTTGAATGATTTCGCATACTGGGTCGCACCACAAGAAGTTGCCGTTTGTTTGATCCAAACACCGAAAATAGAAATTACGCTTATAATTACGTCATAAATAGGATTCAAAGGAATGGCAACTTGGTGTGCGAGGGTGTTGATCTCTTCAACTCCAGCATTGGATCAGTCAAATCATTTTGTAATAAACTCTAGCATTGTATTGTTGTGTATTTAAGGCATATTATGTATTATATATATTTTTCATTTTTATGTATTTGGAAATATTTTTGTATTCTCTTTTTATGAAAATTCTGTATAGGCGTTTATAATGAATAAATAAATAAATAAATAAAATAAATAAAAACGTGAAATTCGTCATTATGGACTTAGCCACGAGACAGCCTGAAGACAAGCTGAAAAAATATGGATTACATAACAAAACAATATTAACAACGCCGTTATTTATGATCCACTATTTTGTTCATAAATTGAAAACAAAATACGTATTTTCATACTCAAAAGTGATTTTTTTAGATAGAAGCATGAAATAAAACAAGAACCTAGAGGATAAAATATATTATTATAAAAGCTCCAGTGAGTTTTGTTCCACCGCGTTGAATAAAGTGACTACATATTCGTGTTACTAGGTCAGCCATGTATGGGGCCTACTTGCATTATTACTTATTATGTATTATGTTCATGCGTTAAACTTAACAAATCCAACATTTTATACAGCGAAATGCATGGCTTTCTTATTGTCAAAACAATACATTTATTTATTTATTTAATAACAAGTAACTCTACAATGTGACAATATCTATCATTATATTATTTATTGAATCGGCGTTAACATTGTGGAATAACATATTGAATTCTTATTTCTTATTTATTATTACTTATATAATTTTACAGTTTGGAATGATTGTATTTCAGTTATTTAGGTGTAACCCCGTGCCTAACTGAAATATTTACAAAAAAAAGTACATTTATATGATATGAATATAATTTGATTGTAAAAAGAATTATATAAATTTATAAATAAAACACTTTGATTTTTTGCCCACTGAGTTTATTTTTTAACACGACATGTTTCGGACACGCAGAACTGTCCATCTACAGGTGTATTTTAAAAACTAAATTTGTATGAGTTTTTAAAATACACCTGTAGATGGACAGTTCTGCGTGTCCGAAACATGTCGTGTTAAAAAATAAACCCAGTGGACAAAAAATCAAAGTGTTTTATTTATATAATATCTATCATTTTACATTTTATCATAACAATTACATACACGGTTTTATTGCACATCAATTACAGAATTACACAGCATTATTATTCTCGTACATAATTTACAGGTTTAAAAAGCTTTAAGTAGTTTGCATTAATATGTTTGATCAGAGGTTACAATAAGATTTCAAGTTCCTCTTGAATTTACCACATCTATCATTAAATACATCAATATTTAAATGTCTTTTTTCTATGTCATTGTACAGTCTTAACATTATGTATCCATAACTGGTATCAAAAAGATTTTCAATAAGGCACCTCACAAAAACATAAACGTCTATTACAAGTGTCCCTTGTTCGAACCCAATGGTGCATAGGGCACTGAATTGGTACACCAAGTACAGTGCATCTTGATCAACGTGATCATACTTACACTTAAGCGCCAGTTCAAAATATCACGTAATATAAAATATTTTTATGTGAAAATCACATTCAAATAAATATTTTATATTAGCCCCTTCGGGAATCGAACCCATGACCGCATGCATGTTAGCCTAATGCACTATTCACAACACGAGGCGGAATAAACTAACTGAATAACTAGGTTAAAATTATTTAAAAAAAAGTTTTTTTGGAGGGTGATTTTAATATTTTACCGTAGAAGATAAAATCACTATCTTTAATAATAATTTCATCTTTGTGTTATTATTATATATTTTTTCAATCCAATTTATACACTTATAAAAATACATTTTACTGCCTGGGCCCTAGAACAGTTTTAAGGCAGTAGACACATAAATTTGACGCATAAAATACAAAATAAAAAAAAATAGAGCTTTAGCAAACATATTACTTGAGTAAATAATATAATTTGAAATGTCGTTATTGAAAATTAAATTCCTTCTTTTAAATTCCTTTAATCTACGTTTTTTAATAATTGAAAGGCTGCTCGTTGATCGTGATTTTGTCATTATGATATTGAACCATGAAATTTTTATTTAATTCAATTCCCTTGACATAACGAATCAGTTCTATACTTATAATTATAATTTTAATTAGTCATGATCTATAGAAACTAATTCGTGACAGATCAGCGTAGGAAAAACATTGAACTTTGATCCGCAGTAGTTACGTGATCCATATGGACTCCAAATTAAGCTATGTTCAATTATTGATTTGAAGAACACGCCGTACACCATCGCAATATGATCGCGTCACAGATTATAAGGAGATAATCATCATCATTACCATTCGAGTATATGGTTATTATGTAGATTCCACGAACAACCCCCAAGTTAAGCGATCGGCCGCCAGCTCGCATGATTTGTCAGCAGTGCACGTCGAAAGAATTGACATGCATTATATTTCGATTTATTTTATAACAATCAAAGTAACAATACAGTACTGTGCACAAAACATACTACAACTCTCTAACGGGGAAGAGAAGCATTAGTGTTGATAAATAATAATTGTTTTACACGAAGTTTACTTCTTCCTACAGCTCTGGGCGGATGTGGGTGCACGCAACACCAGAATGCAGCAGATATGCACCAGAAACGCAGGCGTTGCATCACTTGCAGCCAAGATTTCCGCCCCAGTTGTCAGGAACCTGTTATATGCACAGTAACTAATATTTTGACGGACCGAGTAATTAGCATTGCGTGGCAATAAGTATATTAAATCAATTATATGCAGCTAATGGGTTTTAATAGCCATTTAAACGTGCTAAGCGTAAGTCTATTCATCCTAGATGGGAAAATTTTAACCCTTTGAGTTGTGCAGTGAATAAACTATGTTTATATGACATAAACAATGGACTATTTAAATGGTTGAAAAAAACTTAAAACTTTCATGCTAAAAATTCGATTATGTTTTTATGTACGATAATTCTACAAACATTACTTTCTGTGTAATTTTGACAGATCTCATTTTGCACAACTATTGTCATGGTGTTACAAACAAAAGACTTCCGATATTTTTTTTTTTAAATCGGTAAATTAAATACATGGGAAATACAAAACAAATGTATTTTATTTTAAAAAAACGTCCACACTTTGCATGCGTATCGTAATAAATTCATTTTGGTGCTTTCGCACAAGCACAAAGTAACGATTAAGCAGAGAATTTAGAACTGCACAGTGTACCCTCGCGCTGCGCCATGCAAAACGAATCTTTCCAAACGCACTGTGGAAACATTTTATATTTATTCTTCAATTTGTAAAAGTCACATTTGATTTGTTAAAAAAATAACTTTAGCCCATTAAAGTTGATTCTTGAAAGGGTTAAAACTTTTTTTTTGTCATAAATTACAATTAAATACATCTTGTTGTATTACGTGATACCATTTTCCCTGTGTTTTCTTGTCTATTGGAATCCAGAATGTGGTTTAAACATACGTAACTGTCTCGTTTGTGCAGAGAATCAATACAAATATGTCAATCGTAGGTATTATGCTATGAAGTCGTTGAAAACTGCATTTAACCACTACGGCACGAGGTGGATTATAAAATTGAGTAATGTTTTTGTAATTGTAATAATTGTAAATAACACAGAAGTAGACAGACTCGACGAGACTCGAGTATTCAACCAATGCATTCTGCCCGTCCTTACTTATGGCGCGGAAACAATGACTCTGACCAAGCAATCCTCCCATAAGTTGCAAGTTGCACAGAGGAGCATGGAGAAGAATGCTTGGAATAACATTAAGATACCGAAAAAGGAACGATTGGTTCCGACGCCAGACAAAGGTCTGCGACGTGGTGCAGCGAATTACTTGGTTGAAGTGGAAATGGGCCGGTCACATAGCCAGAATGACGGACGACAGATGGACGAAACGCGTTCTGGTGTGGAGACCGAGAAACCAGAGGCCTCAAGTACGTCCACCCATCTCATCAGATGGGGGCACGACATCAGGAAGTCTGCTGGAAGACCGTGGATGGGGACGGCGCAGGATCGGGAGGAGTGGAGACGGCAGGGGGAGGCCTATGTCCAGCAGTGGACTTGATTAACACAGAACGGCAACGGACGCAGACACCCTTGGTATCTACTGTCATCCGGCGTAGGCGTTTCGGCTGACTAGGCCATATACTACGTATGCCTCCCGAGAGCCGCCACCATGCTTGCCTATCTTACAAGGCATCAGGTTCTCGGTGTTCTGGACATCCGCTGCTGACAATCCGTCACCAGTTTGCATCAGAGCTGCGGGATATGGACCTGACCTGAGAGGATGTACGGGAACTGGCGGCCGATCGCTTGGCTTGGAGGCAGTTTGTGGAATCCATAAACATGCTCCTTATCGTGAGCGGACTTGGAAAATGATGATGACGAATTAATGGTTAGTCCTTAAGATTTATTCCTACCCAAGGGATAGTCATTAACCGCCTTTATTGGTCTTGCACATTATAAGAATCTTCATAAGGTATCCGATTCAAATATTAAAGGTATCGATAACAAATTAATATTTAGTTTTATAACATATCAACATTTTGGGTCGTGTTCAAATACTTGCACACAAATCTGGATTTTATCCCCAGCCAATGACAGGTCATAAGCCCTGTAAACGCTCGAATATCCATATTCCTGAATTTGAAATAAATTCTACCTCATCTCTGTAGGGATATAAATAAAAATATTACAACATATCGTAAGTCTGCGCAGTAAAAATTTCGAAAGCGAATCATATGCATTTCTTTAAAAACGATTTTTCATTCAACGATACCTGCTAATTGTTTGTAGAACAATTCACCATAAACTTTTGATTATTTTATATCCAACTTGAAATAAAAAACCTACAACCACTCATATGTATTCCCTTAAGGCTTTAAGAGGTATTTCTGGCACTATTACAATTATATTAAATGTTATGAGCCCTATAAATGCACGATTTATTTATGTGGCAATTGCAGACGATAGTTTCATTCGTATATTTGGTAATGCATAGTTATTATGAAACTTTATATTCGTATTTTAAATTAGAATAAATTCTAGGCTGTTCTAATAATCCTGTTCCTAATCAATAAGACCGCATCTTATAAGTGTAGACCTTAGCTTCATGTTACTAAAATCTAACTTTCGGTGACCATTCATATTTTATTTGTTACCTTGTCTTCTTTTACTCTCCCTCATCCGCACCCAATTGTGCATAGGGCACTGCATTGGTACAACTTATTCGTTTAAAAAATAATGTAAAAATTGTACTGAAAAATACTTCAAACTTTGAGACGAGTGTTTAAATGTTGAATTGGTTTTATGGATATCGCTTATCCTTTAAATATTATAAACTCTTTTTCGATATCCGACATTGCTTCTAGCGCTTGTATAAATGTATAAGTACATTGAGCGTATTTAATTTGAGGATATTGGAGTGCAATGACACTCAATTTTCTAAAACGTTAAAACAAAAAAGCCGTCTTATGATACGCATTAAATAACCACACAGAAGGTTCCATGTGCTGGGTGAATTGACTAATAATAGTGTAAGGTGGTTAGGCTTCCTTTAATTACGAGTTCTTAGGGAATCTTCCGACACCAGTTTGTACTCACAGAAAAAGATTAATGGTATTTTTTACATCCAAGGTGTTGATAAAAATAAGTATCGTAACCACGATAAAAAAAAAAAACCATCCTACAATATTCGCTCCCTATGTGGAGCATATGGATTTCACAAACTGCCTCCAAGCCAAACGATCGGCCACCAATTTCCGTGCATCCTCCCAAGTCAAGTACACGTCCCGTAGTTCTAACGACGGATTGTCAACGGTGGATCAAGTGGCTACTTGACGTAGTGATTTTTTAAATCTAGACAATTGATTTGGCAACTTCAAATAAAATGATCAGTCAAAGATAATAGTTGGATAATTTTTTATTAATTTTTCTTTTAAAATAAAACTCAAGTATAAACTAATATTACAATTTAAAAAAATTAAGAACTTTGCTCAATTTTGCAGACGTATAATTAAGACTTCAGACAAAATTCCTAAAAATGGGAAAATGGTACATTAGCATAAAATCCCACTATAATTTGTATTAATGGAATAGAGCAAGTGAAAGCTTGTAAGAGTACCACTCGACTACAAAACAATGGGATCAATTAAATTTTAATTTCAATCACGTAAAAATCTCAGAATAGGCATATTAAGTATGTTATACAAGAGAATTGTGTTAAAAAAATGGACCCACGCCAGAATGTTTTAAGACTATTCAGATAGTACTGAATAAAATTATAAAGTCTGAACTATTCCTGGATAATCGAGTTTCTTTCATAAAAATTTGAATGAAATTTAATGTTAAAAGTGTAGTTACATGTCCAATATTAAAAACATAGGTATTTATCTAAGTATTACAATTTTTGCTAAAAACTCCATTTTAGTAAAACTTGAAGGCAATTTGTGGAATCCATATATTCCACATAGGGAGCGGAAACGCATTGATGATGATGATGAATTATAAATGAGAATTATTCATTTATTTATTAAAAACATAATGTACAATTGCATAGCAAGTGTGCTATGCAATTGTACAAGGGCGAGAGCAAGAATTATTGATTGTTTGGATTTTATTCAAAGATGCATTGTCAAAAAAATAAATTAATAAGACGTAAACTTAATTTAGATGGATATTTTTATTCCTTCTCATCAAAAGTGGTTAGGCTAATAATAGTGAAATGCATGAATTCATTTTGGATATCAAAAAACAGGTAGGCAATAAAAGATTTCATCACTTTGAAATGCCCATTTACATTTTTTGTTATATTATAACAATTTGAAATTAAGAGTAACCTTCACTTTCTCATGAAGGTCCGCCCGTAAATTGAATGATGTATTACACACTAAAGTAAGTGCTTCTATCCACTTATCTTGTATTAACATTTCAATAGTTCATTGTGCCTTCCAAACCCTTCATGGTAGGTACTTCCTTTGTTGGTAGAGAGATATCGAAACGCTCTTTGAAAAGTAATTTGATTTACGTATTGTGCGTCCGCGGTCCGTAGCGAATTACCTATGGGATGGCTACTCTGTCATTAATTTATTCAGAAACGTACTTATAATAAGCAGAAAATAATGCATTCATAGAAAGTTTAGGCTGCTTGTTAAGAGATGAGCTGAGATTTGTACGAGAAGCTGCTCTATTACGTAAGAATTAAGCCTTTGTATGGGGAAATGAGTATCGTGTTTGACTCTCTACGGTTTTTTACAGGTCGGTTCTACGGGGTTTTTTTGTAGACCACGCCTAACAATTGTGTTGAGTACGGAGTCAGTTATACTAACTAATTCAAAATAAAAACTACCGAAGATGATTCAGTGTCAAAAAATCACCGTTATATTTTTAAGGCTAGCTTTTGTTTTAGAATGATTTAAAAAACAAAATGCTCCGACATTCATCGCAGTTTTTAAGGCAAAACAATTTATTTACAGTATTTTAAAGTTGATCTTTAAAACATTAGTAGTTTTATTTTTTTATGAATTTAATATAAATGGGTTATTTCAACAGATTTTTTTAGAACAAATTTCCATTATCATCTTTCCATATCCCCTGAATAGGGTCCTTCCCGATAACACGAATATTCTTAAAAACGTTATAAATATTTAAAGTATATTTTTACAATTCCAACGATATAAAACACAATGATCAAAATTATAAATCTATGTTTTAAAAACACGAAAATAGGAATGATTTTTAACGCCCGTTATTGGTTAATGACGTCATACCCGTCCACCATGAAAGGCGTGAAATTCATTACGAAGTGAGCGCCTATATTGCTATGACGTCACACCGCATGCGCGCCGAATGAAGGATTTTGCGAGCGATTCGAAAAAAAATTTCATCGTAAAATTTTTTTAAAAAAATCCCTTGATATTGTAATTTTTCAATCAATTTTTTGAAATAAAAAATAAAAAATCGGGATGAATCCAATTCCGCTATATAATATCTGGAATTAAATCAGTGCTCATTTACTGATGAATTACATAAGATCAAGACCTTTTATAGAAGACTGGCATCTTAACTTACTTCTTACAGCCGGATATCAGCACGTTAGTATGTACATGTACACATATGCATCCCGTATGAGCATGTAAGTGGATATCTCTGTGTAGGTGAGTAGGTACCTAATGTAATAATTGACTCATATCCACAGTACATGTAAGTTAGCCAATGCATTCATACTGCGAAGATGACGCTAAAATGCAGTTTCCAGTGCATTAGAAAGCGGTATAAGCGTGAAAGTGACACCGCAAGCCTTTCTGGTATTTTTCTAGTTTTAATTAAAAAGGATTCACAACATACGGTGCGCACACTTTATTAATAAAAAAATTATAAATTTACCGCATTACTTTAGTAATTAGTATTTGCGAGTAGAGAGGAAAAGTAGCAGACGATCTATTATAACTAAAAAACAGTTTTCTCAGAACACGTGATAAATGTTGATTGTATCTTAGATTTATAATATTATACATTATGTCCTCTCTCAGTTATAACAACATGAAAAATCACCCGGCTTTTTGGATAAGAACCCACTCCAGTAGTGCGTAGAAGGAGGCCCCAAAATATGTTAAGTAATAAACTAAACTTCTTAAATACTTGACGAAGTTTAATTTGAACCGGGTTGTGGTCTAGTGGTAGATCGGAGACTCCGAATAAGAATCCCTAGGTTCGAATCCCACTCCAGACAACTTGTTTCCTGCTTTCTGCCACAGTTATTCCCTACTATTTGAAAGCAGCCCGAAATTGAAATATTTGAGTACCTACGTCATAAAAATTGTCAACAGTAAGTTGACGACCAGGACGCTGAGAACTTGATGCCTTGTAAAATAGTCAAGCATGGTTAAAGCTCTCGGGAGGCAATAGATACCAAGGGTTGCTGTGTCCGTTGCCTCACCTCTAAAACCACCGCACACTCAAAATTCTTCTAAGACACCTAATACACCTCGTCGGCAGTTTGCGTCAGAGCTGCGGGACCCACGCATGGACTTGACTTGGGAGGATGCACGGGAACTGGCGGCCGATCGCTTGGCCTGGAGGCAGTTTGTGTATTCCATATGCTTCACATAGGGAGCAGATATGGTATAATGGATCGTGAACGTCATAAGAGCTCAAATGTCTCAAATTAAATAAAAGTAATGTAAATAATAAAATTGTAGGATTTTCGATGTAGCCAATAAACATTATGCCACATAAAGTGGATCTATTTCCAGCAGTCAATCGTAGACAGTTATCTCTATATCACGTTATACTTACTACTCCTCTATTCCACTGCAATAACAGTTCAAGGGAGTGCTCTAATTACCATAAATGGAAATAAGAAGATAAAGATTACCGAAAGAACGCATACTTTGCTACAGTTGTCTATTTACGATGAATGGAATGAAACAAATCTAGTCTCCCATGAATATCGTTTCTCGTACTATACAGTACAGAGTTTTTATGTGTTTTTCTTCGGAAAGCTAACAGCATTCTGTCTGTGCAAATGTCTTCCTGGATTCCTCTTTGTTTCTATACTTAGGGAATAGTAACCGACAATCACCGACAATCATCTGACACCGTAATGTACCATATCCACACTATAGCCCGGTAATATGCGATCATGGCTAACAATAAACGGCCATAGAGGAATGCTCTTGGTGATCAATGGAAATTGCGAGAAGACAATTTGTCGGCTCCCTTCGTGCCTTTGTGCGGGCTCCGTCCGCAGGATATTCACGACATAAACACGATGTAACGGTCAATTGTTTGATTTATATATTTTTCATTTGAAAGCCAAGTAAAATCCTTGTATTAAAATGTAAAGGTAAAATAAAACTAAAGTTTAGACGTGTCGAAAACCATTGTAGAAAAAAAAACTATTCAAAATTGTGCTTTCGTGCAGACCACTTTCAAGTATAAATTTTATACTTGAAAACCCGATGCTTCAAAAATCCGAATAACCTTTAATAAGTTAAATTATGTTACTAATTTATTAGGCCACGAAAGACATGGCATGATCACGTACAACAAATACTTAAAAGTGTTCATGTGAAAAGTCGGAATAATAGACAAGTGCTGAGAAGTTGTATGAAAGTGGAGAAAGCTAGGGAAGTGTGTAAGGACAGAATGTTGAGGCGTTTTATCCTTTGCCTACCCCTTCCGAGAAATAGCGTTAGTTATTTAGTCAGTTAATTAAGATCTGTATTTTTTTTTTGCCAAGAAAAGAAGTCATTCGCATGCTACTTGGTCACAAATCTGGAAAATTAAACCCAAGAGTATTTTTTTTTCAGTAAATTTCAATTTATATCCCTACAGACATGAGGTAATTTTTTTCTTAATTCAGGAATATGGATATTCGAGCGCTTACAGGGTAACGCTCGAATATCCATATTCCTGAAGTTTGGAAAAAAATCTACCTCATCTCTGTAGTGGATGGTAAATAAAAAAAAACGAAAAAGTTGAATTAAGTTTTTTAAATTTTTTCTCATTGGCGAAAAGAAGTCATCTCGCATGCTCTTGGTCTACGAATAGTCGAAAAATTAGAGTGCAAAGAGATAAGTATAATTTTAAAACTTGTAAATGATGTAACAGGTCTTAATGGTGCGATGGTCGGTCGTATCTAGAGCGAGTGCTTATCAAAAGAGGCTAAGAGCTATAATGAGAGTTCTGGTACCAACCCTTATGTATGGTAGTGAAGCGTGGTGTTTGAAAAAGAAGGACGAAAGTAGATGAATGCAGTTGAAATGCGATCTCTCAGGCGAATGTGTGGTAAGACTATGTATGATAGGTGTACAAATGTCGAAATCGGGGAAGTGGCAGAGTGCAAGCTGAGATAAGCATAATCGACAAAATTAAGAAAGGTCTTTTACGATGGTTCGGTCATGTAGAGCGAATGGATGATGAAAGAACGGCTAAAAAAATATATGAGAAAACTGTGCCTGGATGTAGATAATCGAGGAAGGCCGAGAAAGACATTACACGATCAAGTAAAACAAATGGTTTTGAAAGTAAGAAGTCGGAATAATCGATGTGCGTGCATGAGAAGATGTATGAATGTGGAGGAAGCAAGAGAAGTGTGCCAGGACAGAGTGGTGTGGCGTTCTATTCTCTCTGCCTACCCCTTCGGGGAAGTGGCGTGATGGTTAGTTAGTTAATTAGTAAATAATAAAATATTACCGACAATGATATTACTGAGACGAGTTTTTTCTGTATGTATATTAAATTACATGAAATATTTATGAATATTTTCTACAATATTTTGACTAGAGAAAAATTGTTGGAGAAATAATGCCTCAAAAAAAGAATATGAATTCATTATATTATATATATTTACAGGTACATCAGATATGAATGAACTCATCATTGTATTTTGAAACAATTGTATCACCGACTCATTACCCTTTGGCAAACTGTTTGCGATGGACCTGCACCAATTCATAAAATCATATATTTTGAAACTTAAACTAAAGATTCAGATATGAAAATTCGAATTTTGATTCCGTACAAGTTACCAGAGCGGACCCCAACTCCTCCCGCGCCCACCAATTTATTTCTCGAAGCACTTCAAACAGAAGCCAGTTTTACACTCGTCGCTTTTTATGAATACTTTTTTAAAATTAATTATTGGCTGCCCGGATCAAAAAACTTTATAAGGATTTTTTCTCAGAAGTACCATGAACAATCACCCTCCGGAGTTTCGCGGCCTCATCGTGGGACACGGTGTATATATATAATATATATATTTGAATTTTTTATTTTTTTTTTTACGTAAAAAGAAACATTTGAGTTCTTATGATATACTCAAATACATTTTCGGGCTGCTTTCAAATAGTCAGAAATAACTATCAGAAACAGAATCATTGGGATTTCAAAACAAGTTGTGCTGGAGTGGGATTCGAACCTAGAGATTCTAATCCGGATCCCGAATCTACCACTAGACCACAACCCGGTTCAATTGACATCTCAACAAGGATTTGATCCCTCTCAAAATGTTGTTGAAATTTATTTTTACTGCATCATCATCATCATGCCATATCCGCTCCCTATAGAGAGTATATGGATTCCACAAACTGCCTCCAGGCCAAGCGATCGGCCGCCAGCTCCCGTGAATCCTCCCAAGTTAAGTACACGTCCCACAGCTCTGACACAATCATGGACGTCCAGGACGCCGAGAACCTAATGCCTTATAAAATTCGCAAGCATGGTTAAGGCTCTCGGGAGGCATACGTAGTATATGGCCTAGCCAGCCGAAACGCCTTCGCCGGATGACCGTAGATACCAAAGGTTGCTGTGTCCGTTGCCTCACTTCTGTATAAATTCATTGAAAAACTTTATTTCATATTGTTGATATTTATTTTTGTATAGATTCTCAAACTAAAATTGGAGGCATGACTAAGTAGGAATAACAGCAAGACTTCTGTCAATAAAGGAAGGAATTTCACATACATGAAGGCCATTTTAGCAAACCATGTAATTGAATTATCTCTAGTCCCAGATCTCAACACAATGCTAGTTACTTGTAACCGATATATTACCACTCGGAGACACCAACGCGCGACACACGAAACCTGAAGCATGAGAAAAAAAAAATATGAATGAGAGAATGAGTATCTTGTCTGCTACCTGTTGTATTTTTAGCGCATTTGACTATCAAGAATGAGGTCACTGAATCAATTCCCGAAGGCACTACGCCGACGGAGTCAATAATGTTTATTCTATTGTAATTTTTACACTAAAATATTTATTATTTAATATACATTGATCTGGCGCTGAAGCGTTAGACTGATTATCTTGCCTTCATGTATAAAATTATCAATACCCAGTACATTTGGTGTACTTAAGCAGCGCCCTATGTACCATTAGGATGATAGTGTGAAATGCATACATGCATTCTGTCCCCCTTCTTCTTTTTTTCCCTAAGCCTTCCTCAATTAATCCCTTCTCTTACATGTCCCCTCCATTGAGACCCTGACTGTCCGCGGATGCTCGGATGGATATCTGGGATGAAGGGCCGGACGAGGTAACATGCCAATCAAATTATATAAATTGTCAATGTGTGGTGGAAAAAGTCAAAAAAATATTTAGGATTTAATAGATCAATGCTTAGATGGAACGTACATGTTAATAATATTATCAAAAAACTAATGCTTGATTCATATTTTCCTTTCTTTAAGAAAATACTAATTGTTAAGGAGTTGAGACAATTATATATGCACTTGTAAATTCTGTGTTGACGTACGGAATAATAGGAAGCTGTGCAAAAACCGTTATGGCTCAGCTGCTATTGCTCAAAAATCGATAATTAGAGTCATTTTAAAAAACCATTTCGATGTCAAAGTGATTCTCTTTTCAATGACCAATGAAGTCCTGGACATGCGACAGCAGTATATTTTGAATAGCGGTCACCTATTTAAAAGGGATAAATTTCATTCGGTTTGCCATAAGCATGATACTAGACACTCCAGTAAGGATCTGATTCTAAAATGAGGGTCAATACTTCCTTGGTCAGCGGAAGCACTACTATACATTGTACAATGATATATAATTTCATCCCTGATCTTGGAAGTGTGTGTGCTGTCGGCTGAAGAGGATGGTGGAAGCTTTTATACTTGATTTGGCCATTTCTCATGACACCCACTCACGCACACAAACAGACAGGATATATAAATGAAATATAAGACATTTTTTCAATATTATTCAATATATTTATATTCAATATAGAATACGTGTCCTTCATTATTATATTAAACGGGCCTATATTAGGCGATAAAATGTAATATTTTATATGTATATTTCTTTAATAAATAAATAAATAAAAAAATAAAATCTCCATAGGGTAGTTGTACAATAAAAATATAAGTATATCAAAAGTGGTAGGAGCAGCATCAGTACATCACGTGAACTGTCCGTTTTTTCACCAAATTTACAAACTTAAAATCGCGGTTTAGCTTGCGAAAATTTTCTCTTCAAAAGCTAAAAGCGTGAACCAGTGGTTTCTCTGAAAAAACTCAATAGTCCCCAACAGTATAGTCTAAGGGGGGGCGCATTAGGTGTAAAAAAAGGAAAGAGGTAGGAAGGATATACAATTAAAAAATTTTTATTTTCTTTGGTTCGGAGTTTTCACTCGGTTATATATTTTTTATCGACAGCGACATTATAACTCAGTTATCTTCTCCCCAGAATACGAGCCATGGTCAGCAATCTTCTCATGTACAAATATTGGAGTTAGGAATTAAGGACAAATTTGGAACCGGGGTTTTTGCAAAGCGGTCTATTATTATTTTGCGGGAGTTTAAAGTCACTCAGTCATGCTATTTTCAATATTTGTTTTGTCAATTATCACAGGTTGGAGAAACCAGCAGTCGAAAGGGTCATTTACCTAGAATAATTATGTGAATTGTAAATAAACAGATATGTTGATGTTGTAACGAAAATGTCAGTAAAATGTTTTAGAACATTATACTTTGCAGACCCTGTGTTCTACTACATCCACATTTGTAATTAAATATTTTTTTTACAATATTTTGGGTGTGTTCAAATACTTGATTGTAGGTTCACAAATCTGGATTTATCCCAAGACGGGAGTAGGTATATATTTCATTTTATATCCCTACAGATAAGAAGTAGATTTTTTTACAAATTCAGTAATATGAATATTTGAGCGTTTACAGGGGCTTATGACCTGTCATTCGCTGGGTTAAGTGGCCACTTTAAGTACTACAACATTCCCCATTCCGCTTATTAGCGAACATCCACACCAGGTAATCTTTTTGATTTTGTATTTATGTTTACGAATCGAAAACCATTCACCAGCGCGTAACTAGCTCCATCTATGCTATGATATTGAAGTTAATTTTATTTTTGCTGTAAATCCCATGAAAAATATAGCTTTCATTGCCAACAAGAGGTATTTTTTAAACTAGGAAAAGTGAATTTAAATCTTTTTTATGTGCGTTTTTATGAAAAATAATATAGTTTTTGCTCAGAACTTTGTGTTAAAAATTAATAGAATTCATTAATAAAATGAAATGATTTACACCGGTTTCAAAAAAGGTGATGTTCGGAGAATACTTAATTATTATTGTCTCTCGAAGGTCGTCTCGCATTTCGCTTTCATCTTGGATTGTATCCAAATTAAAGGAACTTTATTGAGTACCTAACTACGTGTTTGGTTTGACTGATTTCAATAGAAATTTTTAAAAGAAAGTGAAGTGAAGAATTTACAAAAAGAAATGTATATAACAATATTGGTTTCAGTATAATTATTTTAAAATAAAATATCCTTAATAAAGTAAACAATTTGCAGTAAAAAAATATTTAATAGTTTTGTATCAAAACAAGACTTTACTAAGAATATGGAAGGATTCGGTTAGACTTAGAATCGCCTTGAAGGCTCCGGTTTGCCTAACTTGAACCTTCCAGAAAGCATGTCTGTTTCTATATATAACCAGCTGCCAGTGAAAGTCGCATTAAATTATTTTATTTAATGGGGTAGTTGCGAAAAGTTTACAACTTACTTTACAATTTAAATACAGTTTTTAAAAATCAAGAATTAAATAGTATTTATAAATTAAGGGCACGGAAGTTGTCTGATTTCTTAAAAATATATACTTGAGTAAAGAAAATGGACACAGTGGTATACTGCAGTGCGAAAAAAATGACAATTATTGCATTTTGTTGCTGATTTTTGACTGTTATACAAAAAGCAATAATCGCTTGTATGAAAAAATTACATAGTTTTATATGAGAAACAGTATTAAACTTCTCTCTCCTATATTGTCTATTGAACAGTCTAAAAATCCAGCCAACTTTCTCCATGTTTTGTTATTTTTTCACTATTCAGAGTACTAATTGGGAGCCTCTTGACAAGTAAATACGGATTTACACTCAATAACTACAAGAAGCCAGTTCCCAGAATGCATTAACACTGGTAATTTCACTCGCAACACAAACAGACAATCAAATTCTTGTATTTGTGAACGACTTGGAGCCATTCAGAGATCATTCATTAGAAGTTGATGTATAACATTCACTTTTATGAACATCGTGCGTTTGATTGTGTGACTGATGTAAAAAAACTGACTCTCCAAATTATACACCTTAGATCGAATGTGTAATTAAGTCCACTTGCATCTTAATCTAGCATGCGGTGAATACAATTACTCAAGATAGAGTGTTTATCTTTTATATTGGTAAATCCACTGAAAAAATATAGGCTTTTATTAAGAGAACATCTATACGTACTATAGACAGTCAATTGGTTTTCATAAGATGGTTTTGTACTGTTTTAGTAAGCATTTGGATCCTGAGAAGTACCTAAATATATTATATTGCTATTTTACGCTAAACAAAAAATGAAACTGATGAAATTTAATAATAATTAATATTCAATTGTATCTATGTAGGTACAAAATCAAAAGTTTCCATTTTTCGTTCACCCTTAAAATGTTACTTTGTTGGCCAAGTACTTAAAAAGTATTTATTATAATTCGAGGATAATATAAAAATATATGTTTTCCCAAGTATTTCTCGTTTATTTTCTAACATTATCTCCCGAAGTGCAATTAATGCAATATACTCACAGAAACTTTTTATATTGACTGATCTATAGGTAAGTATTATGTTGGCACTAGTATGACGCTATTGCGTGCTCCGATTGTGGTAGAAAGAAAAAGACAGACAGACGCGAAGTAAAGTGCTTTCTCCTCCGCGCACTGTGTGACGTCAGACACGATCAGTTCGGTTTACATTTTTAGCCGGAATTTAAAATGTCAATATTTAACTTCGTGTCTCGCTTAATTTTTATCGTTTTAATTTATAAGTCAATAAAAAAATCCTGACAATGGTCTAATCGCATCAAAATACATACAAATGCAAATTGTAATTATGTAGGTGGTTTTGATATGTAGGAAAGTAAGAAAACGATAAAAATGTAAATAAGTATACAATGACAACGACTGACTGACTGACAATGACTGACAATGAAAAAAATTTACGATAATGCATTCTTTTAGGAAATTTGTGAGAATTTTTTTACATAAATGGTAGAAATTTAAGAACTTGAAGAGGTTCCACTACTTCCACTGCTTTCCATTATCTGCACCTAATGGTGCATAAGGCCATCAATTGCAGAGTGGATCTGTTACATCAAGTGTTTGGATCATTTTATTACATGGGGGCAAGATAATCAGTCTTACGCTTCGAAGTCTAGTCAAAGAAGAAACCGAGTGCTAGAAATACCACATTGTAAATCAAGACTTGCTCAGAGACATGCACATTTTATTGCCCCCAGTTTAATTAATTATTTTTTTACTTAACAAAAAAATGGCATTGTCAAATTTTCCTATTTTTTCATAATTTTAAAAAATTAACACAAAGCTGGATAAATAGTGTAAATGTCGAATCATTATTGCTTTAAAGACCATATTATAACATACCATTATCTCTGTTATTTTATATTTTATAATTATTTCCTTTTTTTTCTTCTTCTTGTATAAATGTATCAATATTATATCTTATATTTTTGGAATGATCTTTTTTTCTTTTTTCTCGTGCATGCTGCATGAAAGAGTGTGAACAAATTCACATTGACATTAAATTTATAGTATACCCACAAACAAGCTATACTTTGGTGGGATTTTTGTTTATTTTTCTTATGTATATGTGATATTATGTATTTTTTTGTGAACAAAATTTTTCTTTTGAAAAAAGAACAATTTTAGAATCTGTAAGAATACGTAATTTCAAGGCGGTAGTTTCTACTTCTTTCCAAAGAATTTTACTACAGTCAAGTTTTATTGCTATGTTATTTTTTTGAGGGCATACTAAATTATTAGACGCATTAAATAATAATATTCCGTCCATTACAGGTGACCACAAGAACCATTATAGTACGTGTGTTGCTTTCTTCTCTCGTGAACTATGAGCATGAAACTCTAATATAAATGAATTGTGGTTCAGGCAATCCGAATTTAATTTCTTTTGTGTTTTTTCTGCTCCAGAACACAAAAGCTTTCTTCAAAGCATCATCTTTTATTTCTTTTTTAAGATTATCCAACGCTTCTAAGAGCAGAGACTTTCTAATAATTATGTGTAAAAGTGGGAGTGCGATCGTGTGTAAATCAAATTGAATTAGATGAATTTTTATTGAGCTTTTATAAGTGAAAAGTTGGGTAACAAGCCAGTTCGTAATTTTGTATAAACATGTGCTTATTATTTCAGCTGCTTCTTAATACACAATATTCATTAAATGTGAGTACCTATTGTAATTCTGTTTTTTGATAATAATAACAATGTTTATTTTTTCACAGTGAAATCATGACTTTACGATCTAATTAATGAAAGCAATACTTTTAGGACATTGAACTACTTGAAGATAGCGACTAAAGAGAGCGAATAAAGAGAGCGAATAAAGAGAGCGTCTTAAGGAAGAAGGCTACTAAAGAGAGCTACTAAAGAGAGCTACTAAAGAGAGTTACTAAATAAAGCTACAAAGAGAGCGACTAAAGAGGACTACTTAAGAGAGCGATTAAAGAGAGCTACTAAAGAGAGCGGCTAAGGACCGGAGAGAATGAAGTAGGAGATATAAGTGTTGACTACTACGAACTAATTCCTAGGACTAAATCACAACGGAAAAATAATAAATAAATAAGTAATGGATTATTGAAACCATAGCAAATGAGTGTAAAGTTTTAAAATAATATTATGGAAATAAAATGGGTAATTATTACTTGTGCTTCTATTTTCCCTTATCCACACCCAATGGTGCATAGGGCACTGCATCGGCATATCAAGTGCAGTTAATCCTGATCATTTACTACATAAAGGCGAGATGACCAGTCTTCCGCTTACCCGAGAGAAAAACAGAAAGAAGATGAAGAAGAGACATAGCCAACGCCAGTGGTAATGAAAGTACTGCTAGAAGATTGACCAATTAGTATTACAAAAGCATAAAATTTTACCGCGGGCATTTAAGTTTTTATTTCACTTCTATAAAATAATAAATGTTATCTGATCCATCAACTTGTTATGTGAACGATTTAAGTTATAAAATAATAGTAACGTGTGGTGAACTTTGTAATATCAGTGCTATAATGGTGAGTTACCTACTTTTTATTTTAAAATCATCTAAAATACAAAAAAAAAACCTTACTTTGAAGAGCTTAGGTGTGATACCTAGTTGATTAAGACTTCAAAGTTGATATAATAATAATACGACTAGAGTCTATACCTGGAGCATAATATGATCTAAGATCTTATGCGCACTTTATACGGGCCCTAAAACTGTACAGTTTCTTGTTCAGAAAATTGTTGTTAAAAAAGTTTAGAAAATTGTAGTTTTTTGTTCAGAAAATTATACAGTCTACAAAAGACACGCTAAATATGTATATTTTTTAAGCACGATCGTACGTTATTGTCGTATATTTGCACACAAGAAATTGTTATTTCATTTATTTCAACGTAAATACAAAACAAAGTATACTTATTGAACGTCAATGAGTAAGTAATAGTATATAAGTCAATTCAGTAAAATAAAATTTAAATACAAAGTAAGTCAATTATAAAAAATATTTAGTATATATTGCGTTGGATCAACACCAAGCATCCGTGCTATTTAAATAGTCATCAATTTTTATAATACGCTTTTTTGCATAAGATTTTCTTAATTTTAGTTTAAATTTTTTTTCTCTGCTAAATCAAAATATTTGCGGGAATTTTATTATAAAAGCGTATACAGACCCCCAGGAATGAGTTCGCAGTCTTATGTAGTCTTAATTTAGGGAGGTCCAGATTTCCTTAGTTTCTAGTATTATAGGGATGCCTATCGCTAACCTTATGTTAATATAGCTAATAATGTAAATATGTTTCTTGTTTTTTACGTTTTTAAAAGCATTCAATATATAAATATCTACTTAAGCTTTTACATTAAAAAAACATTAAATGTCAGGTCAGCCAAACGTCACGACGATCATTCAATATTCAATACAGATTTCGCTTTATACGGGACAGTTTGTAAACTGTACAAGAAACTGTACAGTTTTATGTCCCGTTGAAGCAAGGCATTTATGCAACTTAAATCCAGTTCTCCTGCAGAAATTTGTAGCCTCCCAGTACTAAGCATTTAACCAACACGTAATTATTAAGAAATTTTTGTATGTATGTAATACTCTGCCCTGATGTATTAAAAAAAATATCAAGATACACTGCACTTGATTTACTGTGCACAATTGCAATACACCATTGGGTGCGGATGAGCAAAAAAGTACTAGTAGTAGTAATGTTGGAAGACTGTTGAAAGGGATGATAATATTTGACTGTCAAATCTTAAATAATGAAAGCCCGTGACCATTCTGTTGAGTTCTAACTTTCTCCATTTTAGCTTCACGAGAACGTGGCCATTACGTGACCGCGTGCAGAAGAATCGAGATATGAACTCTTTAGTCGTTTTTGACGTAATACAGATTAATGGCAGCTATAAACAGCCTGCTAATCCCACTGATTGCCACTAAACATTGACGATTTTATTGCTTAGATCTGCGGAAGTAACTGATGATTGGCATATAGCTAACTACTACTGTTACTACTTTCCCTTATCCGCACCCAGTGGTGCATAGGGCACTGCATTGGTACACCAAGTGATGATAGGCGGATAGCTAAATTGGTGACTAATTAAAGCGTGTTTAAAAATTAACCATTCTGATCACAAGCGAACACAATTTGGATTTTTTAAAACCGAAATCTATGTTTCAAACTTTTTTGAATGGACAGCTTTTGAAATGGGCACTAACTACCTAGCGCCCTTGAGGTATATTTATACGAAAACGGCGCTATATAAATTATCCATAATAATATTAATAATAATAATAACTAGAACTTTCTAAGTATACTGCATTTTCATCTTTCAGTTTGATTTTAAATGATTATTACTGAGTTTGTAAAAAATATGTAATAATTAAGCAATCCACCAAATATAATTTTTATTTAAGTGAACTGTGTCTCGCAAGTATAGTAATATAAATATACGAATATTTACAGTATTCACATTTTTGAAAAGATGAAAAAAAACCTTGTTAAAAAGTAAAAAGTATTTTGGAGATGAAAACACTTAGTACTTTTCTTTCTTTAAGGATACTTAATGATAAGAAAAACATGCTACTGAAGGCGCAAATGTTGAATTAATATATAAATGCGTTGTTCGGAACAGCGGTAATCTTCATAGAATAAAGCTAAAATGGTTTGCGGTTGCGTTTAACCTAATCTAATGAGTTGAAATTCACCATTTCCGTGTGGTCAAACGTTATTACAGCCATTTTATGGTCATTGACTTGCCAAAGGAGCAGGATAATAATGAATATCGAGTTAATGTTCTGCATGTGCAACTGTTACCGATTAGTTACGGTATAAATTGTATACATTTAGAAAAATTACAAGTAAAAAATGATAGCAGGTGTTACAAATAACTGTTCCTGCTGCTGCTTTCCCTGATCCGCACCCAAATGGTGCATAGGGCACTGCGTCGGTACACCAAGTGCAGTGTATCTTGATCATTTTATTCCATAAAGATAGAAGGATCGTTTCAGTACCAGTTCAAGGTATCGCACATGAAATATTAATATGAAAAACACATGTAAATAAATATCTCATATTATACACCCCCTATGAAACAAATAAAGGGTAAATTAACAGAACGTTTACAATTGTTGATGAGGATTTTAATCATAAACACCATGATATCCATATTTATTTCCAAACTTCTCGTAGGTATCTGTTTAGACATCAATTGAAGCCGTTTACTCAAAGTTACATATACATTAAACTAATCAAAATTTTAATAGCAGCATTTTTATTTCTAAAAAAAGGTTTTTTTATAAATGTGTTACTTTCTGTCAATTAAAAGTTAAAATAACCTGACTTTAGGAGCTTTATGTTTCTTATTCGAATTATTTTTTTTAAATTGACGGACAAAGTCCATTATAAACATATATTCACGACATTTTTTCAAAGACAAGAAAAAATAACAAGGACAGAAATAAACAGCGAAGACATAGAATACAATTTCAAATTATTTTTAGAATTATTTTGAAATAGTCAATAAATATATTAGGTCCTTACATATGAAATTGGCGTTTTGCCGTACTGGCAACTTTGATCTCAAATATCTTCTCTTTGGTTAAGAACTCCAAATTCAAATTTATTCAGCTATTTACTCAAGTATTTGTGTTTTGAAAATTATAATTATTTTGTTTTTCCCTCAATTGTTTTTTTGTCTTTGCGTCACTCAGTTTACAAAATGGAAAACTTGAAATATCGCGTTATTTACGAGTACGAGTTCCACCGTGGTACCAGTGCTGCAGAAACGGCTCGAAGGATTAATGATGTGTATGGCGACGGTGCCGCAAAAGAAAACACAGTGCGTTTTTGGTTCCAACGTTTTCGTTCTGGAAATTTCGACCTGCAGAACAAGCCCCGTGGACGGCCGGAGACCAAAGTTGATAATGAAGAATTGAAGGCTATTGTGGAAGCGGATCCATCGCAAACCACGTCCGAGTTAGCTGCAGGCTGCGGTGTTAGTGATAAAACTGTTTTAATCCACTTGAAGCAAATTGGGAAGGTAAAAAAACTTGAATTAGGTCGTTACATATGAAATTGGCGTTTTGTATGGGAGAAACATAAAGTTGATTTTTTTAAAATATAATATTACAAATTAGAACAGCTTTAATTGGAATGTCCAAGACATCCACCGTACTCTCCGGACCTTGCCTCAACAGATTACTATTTTTTTCGAAATTTAGATAACTTCTTGCAAGGGAAAAAAATTCAACTCCGATTGGGCAGTCCAAACCGACTTCAAAGATTTTATTGATTCCCGTCCGAATGGTTTTTTTAGTAAAGGGATCGATGAACTACCTATGAGATGGCAAAAGTGCATAGATAGCAATGGTACAAACTTTGATTAAATAAATATATTATATTTTAAAAAAATCAACTTTATGTTCCTCCCATACAAAACGCCAATTTCATATGTAAGGACCTAATATTTAAGTGAACAATCCGTCGGCAGCGTCAGAGCTGCGGGACGTGGATCTGACTTCCCAGGATGCGTAGGACCTGGCGGCCGATCGCTTGGCTTGAAGGCAGTTTGTGGACTCCATATGCTCCACACAGGGAGCGGATATGGTATGAATATGGTACGGAGATAAAAATATCGATATTTTGTTAAAAAACCATTAAAAATATAGCAAAACTTTTGGATACGTCAAACTCTGAATACAAGGTACCTACTAGGTGCTTGCATTTATAATCCTAGTTTTCCCTTTTCGAACTGTATCTCTGCTCCAAGCGCAGTGTAACTTGATAAATTATTACATATAGTCAAGATTATCAGTCTTACGCCCTCGTCAGTCAAATAAGTTCGATATTATTAATATTGGTTAGAAATTATATTTAAGAAAATGAAAAAAAAATCTGAAACCAAAATCAATTTTATTGATTATTATTATTATTATTATTATGGATGATTTATCAAGCGCCATTTTTGTGAGAAATCACCTCAAGGGCGCTGATATTATTGATTCCCAACAGAGACACAGAAACTGTGGAAACGAATGTGGGTTATCTAGGCGTTTACAGGGCTTATGACCTGTCATTGGCTGGGTTAAGTGGCCACTTTCTGTACTACAACGTTCCCCATTCCGCGCTAATTAGCGCTTAACCCAGCCAATGACAGGTCATAAGCTCTGTAAAACGCCTAGATAACACACATTCGTTTCCAGAGTTTCTCTGTCTCTGTTAGGATATCAATAATATTTTATATCAGCCCAGCATGGGTATAATCCAGTAATTTGTCTACAAGTATTTGCATACATTCAAAATGTTGTTAAAAATTTAATTGAATTCATGAGTCATTTGTACACAAACACACAAGGCAATACTTTTTCATTTTCACTATAAGAAATGAGCTATTTCGTCTCATTACATCAAAAATTGATTACAATATATCCGTTACTGAGAGAGTACAAAAAGTGTGAAGATTCCAATGCTGCACTATAATGAGCCATGTTACACTTATATTCTGCTTTTTTCAATTATGACCGTGGTATAAAATAAAAAAACAAAAAAACAATTATAATCAAGTCTGAGTAGCGAAGTTCTCAGGCTTTTCTTAGCACGAGTTTAGGATTAAAGCCCGTCTAACACCTGCGCTGACGCGAAGTTTTGTCGTCCGACATATTTAAGCTAGATTTTTATGGGACAGTAAACTGTACACTGTACAGTTACCTGTACACTGTACAGTTACCTGCAGTCTGAAAACTGTCCGGTATAAAACGAAAACTGCATGGAAAACTGTATGGCATGACAGTACTTAAACTTAAACGTTAAGATAAATGATTTTTTAAGTAAACGAATATATTTTGGTTTTTTGTATGCTTTTAAAAACGTAAAAAAACAAATAACATATTTACATTATTAGCTACATACAGGATGTAACAAAACTCGATGTACAAGCGGGAAACCAGAGAATCTACATCATATTTGGAGTCGATTTTGTAGAATTTTTTTTTTTTATTTGACCCTTAGTTTTCGAGAAAATTGAGTTATAAAGAAAACTAATCTAAAAAACGCATTTTAATAAGAATTTGAGCAATTCTACTTAATCTCCCATACTTATGATTAAAAAGTCATATTACACAATCGTCTCCAAATACGATATAGATTCACCAGTTTTCGGGTTGTACTACGAGTTTTGTTATACCCTGTATACAGATTCCTGTGAGCAAACAAACGATAATAGCTAATAATCGCGCTTAAAATTTTTTTTTAGCGTGTCTTTTGACAGATTGCACAGTTTACTGAACAAGAAACTGTGCAGTTTTTTGTCCCGTATAAAGACCGCATTAGCGCACAAACATAATACTGTTGAGTAGCAAACTGCGACAGAAGAATAATCGTTTTAATCTTACAGTGAATTAGACCCCTGCATTAGACTGCATTAGACTACTGCATCACACCTGTTCTTCTCTATGGCTGCGAATCGTGGCACCTAACTAGGGCCCAAGACGGCAGACTTCTGAGTTTTGAGAGTCGGTGTCTTAGAAGAGTTTTAGGTGTGCGGTGGTTTGACTTTGTAAGGAACACAGAGGTGAGGCAACGGACACAGCAACCCTTGTTATCTACTGTCATCCGGCGAAGGCGTTTCGGCTGGCTAGGCCATATACTACGTATGCCTCCCGAGAGCCTTAACCATGCTTGCCCATTTTACAAGGCATCAGGTTCCCGGCGTCCCGGTCGTCCACTGTTGACAATTCGTCGGCAGTTTGCGTCAGAGCTGCGGGACGTGGACTTGACTTGGGAGGATGGCCTGGAGGCAGTTTGTGGATTCCATATGCTCCACATAGGGAGCGGATATGGTATAATGAATGAATGAATGAATTAGACCCAAAACCTCCACTTAAGACGTCAGTGCCTTAAGCATTAAGGAGGAGAATACCGGTCGTGCGAGTTGGCCCTAACACCAACGTTATTTGACCAAAAAGTTCGTCAATTTCACGGCAAGTTCAGTAGCGTAAATAAAGGATAAATTCGTAATTGGTACGGTCCAGCATTGACATTCGCTATTCGGTGTGACGCCATGACGGCGCGGCGCGGCACAACTTGTAGACGAAAACTTGTAGAAAAATAACCGTGGGCAAGAGTACTTACCAGCGCGAGCGTGATTGCTTTCCGGTTGCTGTAGAATTATCTAATATATTTTAAGGTACTTTTTCCGAAGTTTTTTTCATTAATTTGTGAAGAATTATCTTAAGAAACTGTATCTTTAAAACTCCCGTTGCTCGATCACAGATCACTATCGACTCGGTAATAAGCGACGTGATAACGATTTCTTACCAATGGATGTTTAACGTTTTCGCGATCACAATGGAACACGCGTTAAAAGTTATCGATCGGGATTATTACACGAGCGCATCAAGTCGCGAGCCCTTTCCCGAGATATACTTATATTCTTCGCACATATCTTTATTCAATCTTTCTCGAGTGCCGTATTGCATTTAGCCGGCGTTCAGCAAGCCAAATATTGAGAAAAGCAGTCGACAAATAAACAATCCGACATGCGCGTTGATTTGACGTTTGACGTCTGGCCGCGATATCGCGTGCCGAGCATTCCGGGCGTTGCTTCGGCAATGATCGGCTCGGCGAACGTGGTATGAACGAATGTTTATTGTGATCGGTCAAATCGTTAGCGTTAGCACGTGGTTAGCACGTTTTTAACTACGTCGATAGTTATCTGTGATTGAGCTACTGCACTTCTAGTACTAGAGTCGGAGTCTCCGGATTGGAATACCTAAGTTCAAAGTTTTCTGCTTTCTGCCACAGTTATTCCCGACTATTTGAAAGCAGCCTCGAAATTGAAGCATACCCGTAAATCATAACTAATTAACTAACTAACCATCACGCCATTTCGCCGAAGGGGTAGGCAGAGAGGATAGAACACCACACCACTCTGTCCTGGCACACTTCTCTTGATTCCTCCACATTCATACATCTTCTCATGCACGCACGTCGATTTTTTCGACTTCTTACATGCCTACTTTCAAGCACTTGTTTTACTTGATCATGCCATGTCTTTTTCGGTCTTCCTCGATTTCTACATCCAGGCACAGTCGCAACATATATTTTTTTAGCCGTTCTTTCATCATCCATTCGCTCTACATGACCGAACCATCGTAACAGACCTTTCTTAATTTTGTCGATTATGCTTATCTCAGCACTCTGCTCTAATTTCAACATTTGTACACCTATCATACATAGTCTTACCACACATTCGCCTGAGAGATCGCATTTCTACTGCATTCAATCTACTTTCGTCCTTCTTTTTCCAACACCACGCTTCACTACCATACATAAGGGTTGGTACCAGAACTCCATTATGAACTGCCAATTTAGCCTCTTTTGATAAGCACTTATTAGATACGACCGACTTTAAGGCACCATTAACTCTGTTACCGGCACTAACCCTCCTTTCAATGTCCTTATCCATATTTCCATCCCTAGTGAACATGCTTAACATGCTCCCCGTAAATCATAAGAAGTTAAATGCTTTGTTTTGTATACAAATATTGAAAAAAAACATTGTATGTACGAATAGTACAAAATGTACAATAGCAGATGCATTAAATATGTAAAGCATCCTGTTAGAATATTTTTCTATAAAGTATACAATAATCACAGGTCTGATAACGTCATGTGGAATTTATGTGTTTTGCGTGTTATAAGAATAACATCAGTCAACTGATTATTATTGCATTTTAATTACGTACTATTATACCATTGAATAGGAAGCAAAACAAATTGTTATCTGTGATAATAGATTATGTTTTTATCCAAGAAGATGATCAAAATTAACCCAATAAAATGAAAAGCATAGCAAAGAAAAAAAACTTTTCTTTTTTGTCAGTTTTTAACTATTTTACTTATTTTTCTAGGTTTTGCTGGTTTGGTTTTCCTATTTATCCAACTAGATTAACACTTTTCTTACGGAGCCTTTTGGTAAAAAAAAAAAAATTCCGCGGTATTTCGAACATCCTGAAAATATGAGTATTCCTAAATATTGCTTGTTATTGACCATTATTGAAGTTGAAATGTAACAATTTTTGTAATGTCAGCTCTAGAAATTATTTGAATTGGCCCGATTTTTCAACAAATTATTTATTTCCGTCGACGTCGTTGCGAATTAATAACTAAGTATTGAAATTTATATTATTATACTTTTATGTGATTCGCATTATTATTATTATATTTTATATATATTTTCTAATTATTGTCGACTTGAAGTAAATACATGATATCGGGGCAAGAAGGCTATAATTTCAAGTAGTTCAGTTCAGTAATTATTAATTATTAATTTCAAGGGGTCAAGTGGCCACTTAACCCAGCCAATGACAGGTAATAAGCCCTGTAAACGCCTAGATAACCCACATTCGTTTCCAGAGAGTTTCTTTGTCTCTGTTGGGATATCAATAATATCTAATTATAATTTAATTTGCTCCAACGCTGGTAATAAAATATCCCATTCAATACCTAATAATTTAGTTAAGCGCTATTTTTACTTGTCTAAAAAAATCCAATTTGATCCGTACTTGCTTAGAGTCCAACAAATTTTGTTTTTATTTGCTGAATTGTTTCTAGTTTACAAAGGGTTAAAAATACAATGTGAGAAAAAATTATATAGACAAATAATACAGTAGGTAATCAATTCCGTAGTGGGCGGTAGTCAAGTAAGAAAAATATAATTGCATCGATCTTGAAGCTGTTTACTCCAGATTGCCACATTATTAATTGACGGATTACCTATCTTGCATAATAAGATCTAATTATCGACACGATACTATACCACAATAATATTACTAACGTGTTATCAAACGGTTAAAGTTATCTTAACACATCTGAATAGCTTATACTACTACTACTTTCCCTTATCCGCATCCAATGGTGCGTAGGGCACTTCAACCATACACCAAGTACAGTGTATATTGATAATTTTATTACGTTAAGGTAGGATGATCAGTCTTTTGCTTCAGTACCAGTCCAAGGTATCCCTCATGAAATATAAATATGTAAATAAATATTTCATGTTGCTATAAATAGCTTATTTGGTTTTTATATTTTTACCTACCCTATGCATTCACTTCATCATCATCTCCGGCGCTACAACCCGTTGAGGGTCCTGGCCGCCTCCAAGAAACGTCTCACTCGCGTCTGTCTCCGCCACTTCCCTCCAATTGCTAATGCCCAAGGATGCAGTGTTCTTTTCCACGCAGTCCAACCACCTTAATTTAGGTCTCCCGATACTCCTTCGACCCATTGGTTTATGAATCAGGAGCCTCTTAGGTGGTCGGATGTCCTCCATCCTTGTGACATGGCCTGCCCAGCGGAGTCTTCCTATCTTTATATGTCTTGTGATGGGGGGTTCCTCGTACAGGTCATACAACTCCTGGTTGTATCTGGAGCGCCATTCCCCATTTTCTTGAACAGCTCCGTATATTCGTCGTAGAATCTTCCTCTCGAAAATGTCCAAGATCCTTTCACTGTTTTTTGTTAAGGCCCAACACTCTGAGCCGTATGTTAGTACTGGCCTAATTAGGGTTTTGTACAGTGTGGACTTGGTCTTTCTCGAGAGGAGTCTAGACTTGAAGTGTCTCTGGAGACCAAAATAACATTTATTTGGCCAGAGTCATTCTTCTGTCTATTTCCTGACTGATGTCGTTTTGAGCCGTTACAAGAGTTCCAAGGTAAACAAACTCCTTCACTGTTTCAAATGTATAGTTCTCAATCCTTAACGATGTGGTTGTAGTAGGATTAACAAGTGCCGGCATATACTTAGTTTTGGCTTCATTTATTTGAAGGCCCATATCTTTGGCCGCTTGCTCTATAGCGAGAAATGCTTGTTTTAAGGCCAGCTCTGATCTTGCACAATGTCTATGTCATCTGCATATCCTAGGAGTTGTACAGATTTGTGGTAGATAGTGCCTGTGGTTTCAACCTTCGAATCTCTTATGATTTTCTCCAACGCAACATTAAAGAGGAGGCATGCAAGTGCATCGCCTTGTCTTAATCCATTATATGTGCGGAGTGGGTCTGAGAGATCTGCTTGTATCCTCACTTGGCATTCCACATTCGACATAGTTACTTTGGTCATATTTATCAGTTTTGTGGGCATTCCAATATCTTGTAGGGCTTGATAGAGCTTTTGTCGGTTTACCGTATCATAGGCCGCCTTAAAATCAACAAATAAATGGTACGTATCTATATTGAATTCACGGCATTTTTTCCAGGATCTGTCTAAGGGCAAAAATTTGATCAGTGGTAGATCTGCCTGGTCTGAATCCGCATTGGTACTCTCCTAGTATGGGTTCAGTGTACTTAATCATACGATTGTACAGTATGTTGGAGAGTATTTTGTATGCGGTACTTAACAGTGTAATGCCTCTGTAATTATTACAATTTGTGACGTCTCCTTTCTTGTGAAGAGGACATATTATTCCCATGGTCCAATCTTGGGGAATTCGTTGCTCGTTCCATATTATTTTTAGTATGTTCTGAAAACCAGTTATTATGCTATCTCCGCCGTATTTTATAAGTTCGGCTTGTATATTATCTATGCCTGGAGACTTGTGGTTTTTCAGCTTTTTAACAGCTATTTTTAATTTCGGCCAGCGTTGGCGGCGCATCCTCTACCTCCTCTGATGTAGCCGACGTGCTCGGCGCTGCTAATTGTTCCAGATTTTGGACTTGTTCTATCGCTGCATTGGCGTTCAGTAGATTGTCAAAATGCCGGACCCATCTTTTTAGTATGTCTGCCTTGTTATTGAGAAGTTGTCCATTTTCATCTTTACACATGCTAATTCTTGGTTTAAATTCTTTTCTAGAGAAGTTAACTTTTCTATAGAATGGGCGCGTAGACGCATGTGAGCTGAGAATTTCTGTTTCTCGAATTTCTCGATTAAACTGCCCTCGTTTCTTCTGTCTGTGCAATTTCTTTTCAATTTTTCTCTTTAATTTGTATTCTTCTACCGATCCTCTTGTGTGGTTACTCTGCTGCATTTTAGCGTATGCGATGTTCTTTTGAGTGGTAGCTTCCTGGCACTCTTCATCGAACCATTCAACATTTTCTCTGCGATTAGTATCCCTTCCCAGGACATCGTCAGCAGAGTTAGTTATGGCTGTTTTGAGTTCGTTCCATAGGTTCTCCATAGTATGGTTCCACCCAGGTAGTGGGTCGGGAGTCTGCTATTTGCCCCTCTAAAAGTACGCACGTCCGTAAGATCGCTTCTATGCCTTGCGTCAATTAAGAAGGTGGTCTATTTGATTTACCGTCCTGTCTATCTGGAGTCCGCCAGGTTCCCTTTATGGAATTATCTTTATGTGGAAATAAGAGTTACTCCCTCAATTTCCATATTACGAGTAAGCAGCGGAAATCGATGAGTCTCTCACGTCCGTTTTTTCATTAGTATTGGCGTGAGCAACTGTGCTTTCCAATTGTTGGTTTACGAATGCATTCTCACTTCCCTATTTTAGCATTAAAGTCACCAATCACTTTTTAATATCATGACTAGGCATTCTTTCATATGTTTTGTTGACTCATCCCTAGATCGCATTGAAGTCACCATCTTTATCGGCATATGGTTTATCTTCTGTTGGGGAGCGTGATCAATTTACAAAGCTGTACCTTCTAAAGAACCGCCCCCCTTAGTCGCAAAGGTACTTCGCAAGGTACATATTGGGGGGGGTGATTGCTTTAAAATCAATGATCTAAAGGTTTCAGTTTTTTATTGACTATGAAACCCGTCCCGAATTGATGTAATTTATCGTGGCAGCTATAGTATTAGTAGTACAGTCCCGCTTCTCGATGATTCCATTACCGAGCCATCTGATCTCTTGAATTGCGGTTTTTTCCTGTTCCGTAGTTATTTAGTTGCTCTAATGAGATAACTTTCAAATCTTCCTGGTCGATATAGAGTGAGTACATTCCATGTGTAAAGTCCGAATTCGTTTACCGTTTTTCCATTGCCATGCATTCACTTACTAGTGCATTTTAAATGCAAGTACTTATAATATTTTATTGCTCACAAGAGATACAATATTATTTTAGAAGGTATATTAAAGCCCAGTACGCCGAATCGTCTACGCTTTTTCTTAATCTCATTTTATCTATGAATCCAATAAAATATCAACCCACCCACC
This sequence comes from Micrasema minimum, assembly GCA_022494985.1. NCBI lineage: Eukaryota > Metazoa > Arthropoda > Insecta > Trichoptera > Brachycentridae > Micrasema > Micrasema minimum. The sequence continues at coordinate 72,224 of JAGVSP010000596.1, forward strand.
GTTTTTCTAATAAACATATTCTCAAAAATCAGTTGTTTTTTTGCCACGGCTCTCAGCTATCGCAGACAGGTGTGATGCAAAGATTATATTACAATTTGTAGACAGTTTACGTTACAACTAAGGGATGCTGACTTGACTCACGGAAAGTGGCGGCCGATAGTAGCTTTTAGAAGCGGATTTTTTAAAATCATTTTGGCTTACGTTTGGTCGAAATGCCTTGTTAGTACCTACTCAAAATCAGAAGCTACGGTTGCTGATATAAATATACTTGAAAATAAAATTACGTGTCGTAAATGCCGCAAGACCAAATTAACCCATTTATTATTTTAAATTTATTTTTTTGGGATCATCTATAAGTATCACGAAATTGAAATAAACCGATAAAAGTCATGTTATATTATAATCTCGATATTCATCTTGCGTACACACATATTTACTAACAATATTGTCTAGTATTTATAGTTTTAAATTATCCACATCGTAAATTTTTATCACATTTGTACCGTGAAATTGTATCACGTACCTATCTGCTCAATGCAAGCGATATAAAAATTGATTTTCTGTAATTTCGTGAGACACTGACACAGAATAAAACAGTTATTTAATCCACTTTAACTGAGACTTTTACCAATTCTAATGCACGAAAATACCGATGGACTTATCTGGGTTAATTATGCAACTGATCAACCATCACAATACCTCGTGTTGTTGGAATTTGGTCTAGACATTGGCTTTATTTTTGGTTTCAAACTTAGTTTCAAATAAATTTGGTACAGATTTTAGTTAAACCATGGTTTAGATTTCGTTTAGATTTTTTTGTTTGACGGATTACCGCTATGTATTGTCATTTAAACCATCAACCATGGTCTGTTTTTCGTGAATTTCGCCATCGGAATATTTCGAAAATAATATTTACATTTTTGGTACCTTACCTACTATCTACTCTATTAACTTCGTGATTCTATGTTAACGAAATAATGCTACTTGTTTGTACATTGTATATTATCATCTATTCAGATCAGTATCTTCGCGAGAATTAAACACAAACTTACCTATCTACTTAAATCCTTTATTTGGTCATCTATTTCGTACAAAAGTGAATATAAAACTATTATAAAAATTTAATTATTATGTACGCTTACTCAAATGGAATCAAAACATATAATCATAGGGAAAAATGAATGAAATAGGGTTGTTCCGGATAGCATGAATATCCTTGAAAACGTTATAAATATTTAAAGTATATTTTTACAATTCCAACGATATAAAACACAATGATCAAAAATGTTGTTTTCATTTATAAATTTATGTTTTAAAAATACGAAATTACGAGTGACTTTTAACGCCCGTTATTGGCTAATGACGTCATACCCGTCCATTATAAAAGGCGGGAAATTTATTACGAAGTGAGCGCTCATGTTGATGTGACGTCACACCGCATGCGCGCCAAATGGAGGATTTTGCGAGCGATTTGACAAAGCGGCTATTCCAAACCGCGCTAGAAAATTCATATGACATCGTAAAAATTTAAAAAAAAATCTTTTTGAAAATAGTTATTTTTCAATCAATTTTTTAAAAAAAAAAATAGAAAATCGGAAAGAACCCAATTGTAAATAAAAAATAAAAAATATAAATAATAGTTATACCGTACCTATATCTATATTACACAATTTTACATTTATTACGAATTCACAATTAACGTAAATATAAGTAGTTAAGGGAGATCTTAATCTAAAAATGTTAGTTATAGCACGACTACCTTTAAATTAGAAACAGTAAATACTTGTTCCATCACGCTTGGTGTGATGTTGACTTATGTACATATTATGTTTCTGCCCTTCGATTTTGCCATAAGCTAGTTAGAAGTTAGAACCCATGAAAAGATAAATCCCATGAACGAGAAATAAGTGGTGCACTTTTCTAATATATGCTATTAGTCTTACTTAAGTAATAGAAGGCAATTTGTCAAGTCTGGTATCTTTGTCTCCAAAAGCATAACTGTAACTTCAGGAGTACCCCAAGGTGCACACCTTGCTCCTCTTCTGTTCAATCTTTTCATAAACGATTTAAATGGCTCTTTTCTCTCCTCTTCAATTTGGCTGTTTGCAGATGACAAACAAAATTCTTAAATTGATTGATAACCTTTTTGACTGTCTTTTGCTACAGTCAGATCTAATGTCCTTCAGCACTTGGTGCTCCTCCAACTGTCTTGAACTTAATGTAAATAAGTGCAAAGTCATGAGATTTCACAGATCAGTTCATCCAATAATTTTTTTTTTATTATTATGTTAATGACGAAATTGTTATCTTCCGTTTCAATAAATACGTGATTTAGGTGTTTTATTGGACACAAAATTGACTTTTATACCTCACATTGAGCACATCGTTAATAAGGCACTGAAACTATTAGGGTTTATTTAACAGAAGTACATCTGGCTTCCAAAACATTGTCACTTTGAAAACTCTCTTCTGTTCCCCTAGTTCGCCCTCACCTAGAATACTCTTCAGTTATCTGGTCCCCATACTATGAAGTCCACATTAAATTGATCGAATCTGTTCAACATCGATTCTTGAGAAGGTAGGCTGGATGATGTGGGCTACACGAAAAGAAATGAATATACTTACAAGGCATTAGAAATGTAGAGTTATTACATTATTTAAAATTTATGTCCTTGCGTCGCTGGAAGACCGGCGCAAAAAATTTTGATATATGGGATTAGGAATTATTTAAAATTTTATGTCAATCCTTGCTTGACTTCTCTGATGCTTTATTAATTTAATTAGGGGAGTATACACTTATAGCCTATTGATTTACTACCATTTAAGAGTAACTTAATTAAATATGTAACATTCTCATGAGGAAACTTACGGCATTATCCAACCTTTTCACACTGGAACCCACAGGACAAATTACACGGTTTTAACTCTGCCGTTGGGATGCAGATAGAATTCTTAGTAACTAGCGAATGTAAATCCTAGTCTTGACTTCTTTGGGAATAAATTTGCGCCTGGGAGCCTTTTCGTGAAATCACTAAATTCTATTGAAATTTAACTAACTTATTCCTTTGTGATTTCCCTGTGATACCTTATTCATTGAATTTTACCTTCTATTCTCATTTTACCGTCCTCTACTATTGTATTATTTTTCTATTGTATTAATTGTAATGTGTTGTACCATTTATGATATAATTGTTAATTTTTTGTAATTGCCGATTAGGCGTAAAATAAATAAATAAAAAAATAAATAAAAAAAAAAAATAAAAAATTAAAATATTTTGGTTTTAACCTAGAGCATAATTGTATAAAACGCAGAGTATACGTCAGTACAATTGCTTTATTTTGTGAGGTTACGTTGAAGAAAACGGGTTTTGTAATTACACTACAACATTAAGTTTTATTAAGTAAATTACAGGTTAGTTAGCATTTTACTGCTGTTAGTTTTTACTTCTAAGGTAGCATTTATATTATTAACGATAATTTTATTATACTTAGGAACCACATAAAACAATTGGGTAGTCGTCAAATGAAAATAGTTCGATACAAACCTAAAACGGTCTGATGAGTATTGAAATGTTGCGAAAACCAGATATAAAAACTACCATTTGATTGCATCATTTGAAGAGGAGAGAATTTTGTAGGAAAGTTGGTATTCAAGTTCTTTTAATGCAATATTTAGCCAAGTGAACTAATTCATCCCAATAATACAACTTTACTAATAAAACTATAAATTATCGCTTTACACTGCGTACATGCAGTTCATAATGGAGTTCTGTACCAACCCTTATGTATGGTAGTGAAGCGTGGTGTTGGAAAAAAAATGGATGAAAGTAGATTGAATGTAGTTGAAATGCGATCTCTCGGAGCGAATGTGTGTGGTAAGATTAAGACTATGTATAATTGGTTGTACAACAAATGTCGAAATAAGAGCAGAGTGCAAGGCTGAGATTAAGCATTATCGACAAATTAAGAAACGTCATTTTACGATGGTCTCGGATATGTAGAGCGAATGGATGATGAAATAACGGCTAAAAAAAATATATGATGCGACTGTGCCCGGATGTAGATAAATCGAGGAAGGCCGAAGAAAGACATGGCATGATCAAGTAAAACAAAGTGCTTGAAAGTGGGCATGTAAGAAGTCGGAATAATCGACGTGCGTGCATGAGAAGATGTATGAATGTGGAGGAAGCAAGAGAAGTGTGCCATGGACAGAGTGTGGTGTGCGTTCTATCCTCTCTGCCTACCCCTTCGGAGAAATGGCGTGATGGTTAGTTAGTTACACTGCGTACCCTCTATATAATATCGTAACCCATCTCACCCTTATGATTGAGCTACGAATAATGTAAGAGTGTAAATATTATAGGCAGTAGTAAGTAATCTTGGCTTATTAAAATAAAATTACAAGGGGATAGTATAAAAAATATGATAGCACTGTTCATTTTGCCCTATTTCCCGTACCCACTCATTGCGAATTCCGCTACAATTTTGGACCAAAATTAACTGTAAAATAGGCTTATTTAGTTATTCAACAGCCAGCGGGAGCCCAAATTGATAGTAATCTGGTTAATAATCACCTCCTAAGGGCATCATTACCATTTCACACGGCGTTAAAACGGCTGAAAACGGTTAATTAACCAGTAAGTCAACGTTTACTTTATTTCCGGATCATCCTATCAAAACAATGGCAACGCTTTCAAAGGTATTAATCAAATTAGCAGTGGTTTAAAATGTGTTAATAAACCCGTTTCTGTAGATACTCTGATTATTAAAAAATGCTAGAATATTATTTAAATCATACATTTTCTCATTAAAACTTTTTGAATTAATGCTTGTCGTCATTTGGAAGTTTGAATATCTAATAAATAAAATTACCTAACGCATTACGAACAAATAACTGCACCACACTAATTATATTCAAATAATTATTTATTTATTTGTTTATTTACTTTCTTTGGTTATGTGTGTATTTATAGTTTTTATTCAAGTTTCAATCTTTGTCAGAAGATATGAGTTAACAGATGACAGGCGAAATGGTGAAGGTTGTAATTGGTCAAACTCATCCTAGCCAATGACAGATCGTAAGTCCTGTAAATTCCTGTATATACGCATTCTTTTCCAGATCTTCTTTATCTCTGTCAAAATGCCAATAATCATTCCAGTGTATTAAGTTTTATTTTATCGATTTTTAAACACTGACACCTTGAAAAAGGTACGTTATTTTTCACATAATATCGGACCTTGAAAGCCTTGCAAGCCTTCTTCTCTCCGACCCAGTTATTCCAAATAGCCCTGCTTTTATATTTCTAATTTCATATTCAGACATATTTTGTATGTGGACAACCTTCAAATAAATACAATCAAACTCGTTTAATATTTTACGTGTCTCTTTTTAAAGGCATATTAAAATAACTAAAGAGTCTATTAGAGGAATATGTATCTTCAGTTACGAATTTTTTACTTAAAGCATTTTTTTTTGCTACAAAATGATCTAACCATTCAGGGTTTACCATCTAAATATTAGATAAAGTCGGGAAAAAATACGGTTTTATGTGTTTGCAGTATTGAATTTAAATAATAAAAAAAAAAATCAATAAATTTTTATCGAAAATTATTATTTATTATAAATTGTGTTAAAAAAAAGTTTTTTAGTGTGCCAACGATAGACTAAATCTATAAACAATATTCTATTTTAGAAATTTATAAAAAAAAACAATTAAAACACTTTAAATCTAATCTATCAATGAGATACCAAAATAATATTAAAATTCCAGAATTTCATACAAAACATTTCGAAAATAGTTTCTTATGTAAGGGAGTCATGTATTTTAATGAATTGCCCATTATTAGTGTTTTTAAGAAATTTAAATTTAAACTAAAATAACACATTTATTTCAAACAACTAATAATCACTATTGTTTGCTTAGTTAATTGTTTATTTTGCATATCTAGTACCTAGATTTATTTTCTAATTTACCTTACTATGATTACTACTTATATTTTACCTTGTTGTACTACTTATATTTACTACTTACTATTATACCTTATACTACCTATATTTACCTTACTATGATTACTACTTATATTATGTATATTTTAGCGTAACCTCCCTCACCAAGCACAAGAGCTTGTATTTTTTATTGGTGAGGTATAGCGTTATGGTTATATTGTATAATTATTGTGATATTAAGCTTTGTAAATTTGATTCGATAATGTATTAAATAAATCAATATTTAAAAAAAAAATATATAAAAAAATTAAAATAAATGAACAAAAAAATTAGCTGAATTACGTCGAAAGGATTCTAAACAAGTTAGCTAATCCCACGTCAATCTGTTTTCTACCCAGTTAATTAAAATCGTTTCAACAAAATCTCAATGAAGACTACCAATCCAACATGCACCAGATGTTAGCCAGCAAACTAGATTTAATTAAGATGTCCGCTGTTGTGAAATCTATTACGAGTATGATTGGATCTACATTTTCAAATTTGGGTTATTGATCGATGGATCATAAGAACTATTTCAATTATCTTCCAAACGAACGGATCAAAGGATCCATTGTACACAATCGAATTAATACAATACCTCTACATAGATCGAACAATATAACTATATTTCTTTTGGTATTGTAAGGTATCGTTTTTGTATTTTTGTGACGTAATATCTTGTTAGTATTTCCTCACCGAACAGCAACTGATGATAATGTTTTAATCTTAAAAGTAAAACTCATTACTTGTCAATTGCCGTAACAAGACCATTAACTAATTCTTAATAAGTTCCAAGAAGGCACTATCTTGTGGAACTATCAATGTACGCAGTCCATTAGACTCGAAGTAATCTTTGAATAATGATGCAAAATATCGTGGATAGGTAAGTACGACGATGTATCTACTAGCACTATTACTAAAATACAATCATTGCCTATGTGTTATGTGGCATAGTGTATTACCCTTTATTTTAAGATATGGGCCTATAAAAATATACACATTAACTTAATTGCTTCAATCTATTAATATGAATGTAAAAATGTTATATTTTTTGCAGAGCGATAAACATAACTTGTGTCTAAACAATTATTTTCGTAAATGAATTGAAGTGGGAATTTAAGGAGGCTCTACATCCTCACACAATTTTAAGGCTTTATTTTGCCTTCATGGTGATTATCACTTACGGTCCCAAGGTCCTAGTTTTGATTCATGATGGGGTTAAAATAAAATTAATTTTAATGTAACCTTAACATTGAAACTAATAACACGTCTTGACTTTAAATGAAATTTGAAAGTACACAACACATACATTATTCATGTGCTCTGCGCACGTCTACAGTTGGTAATGTTAGCTATAAAAAAAAAGTTAAATATCGCTATGAAAAAAATCTTCCGTATAAGTATGCAATTCGGACACATCTTTGGTATAAACTTAATAATTAAAGTTATTCAAATTGGGAGCACATACCTTCTTTGTATTTATTTGTTTAAGATTACTTTGAAAATAATTCTCTTCCTTTAGATAAAAACACGGAATTGAAATTTAGCGCTTTTCTCGAATCGCTCCGCAAAATCCTCCATTTGCGCCGCATTGCGGTGTTACGTTCACATGCCAATATTAGCTCTCACTTCGTAATGAATTTTCCCGTCTTTTATAAAATGAGGACGGGTATGACGTCATTATCCAAAATTAAGGGCGGTCTTAAAGAGACCCACAATCGTAATTCGTGTTTTTAAAAACATAAATTATAAAAGAATAAACAACATTTTTGATCATATTTGTTGTTTTATATCTTTGGAAGTTGTATAAATTGTATAATAACTTTTAAATACTTTAAATATTATTACGTTTTTCTAAGGATTATTACATTGCTATCAGGATACAACTACTAATTTTTCTCCACAAAACACAAATTATTTTCAGTGAAGCCTTCAAATCTACATCAACTGAGAGAATACAATTCATGTAACTTTACACATTGGGACTTGAACAAATATCAATGTCCTAATGGTTCGGTAGATAAACTGATATTCTCGGCCTGAACACGGAGTCCACATTCTGCGTTAGATCTAAATTTAGTTTAGTACCCACATTGTTTCTGCAGTACACGGCGGTTAGAAGGTTCCAATTATATATCAAACGCTTTTGTTCTCAGACGTATGGGTTTTTGTTTTTCACGCACTATATGAAAACCGGCTTTTCCAGCCATGCTAAAATCTGTTCTAAGATAACTATAGAAATTGGAAATGGAGACATTAAAAGATACATAAAGTAAAGTTAACGTTTAAGAATTTAACCTTTCTTTCTTCTACAATAGATAGGTAAATGAGGTTTTTAAATTATATTTAGGAACTTTTGTACTTTAATTCTATACCCTCTCACGAAACAGTTAAAGTGACATCAAGGTAGGTACTCGATCTGCTAAACTTCTTTTAATCTCAGGTTGGTCTACGTTCTGAAAATTCTGATGTATATTGTCGACATAAGTAACATTCTATTTGCACACAAAATATCAGCCGTTTATTTTTTAAAACCACTTATTTCAGATTCGGCTGCTTTCAAATAGTCGAAAAACGACTGTACCAGACAAGCAAGAGAATAAGTTGTGGTGGTGTGGGTATTCGAACATCAAAGATTCCAATGTGGAGACCGCGAATGAACCGCTGGACCACAATTCAGTTTTCATATTATTGAGAATGAAATAAGTCTGTTATATAAGGTAACATAATTTTATAGGCCTTTGTCCAGCAATAGACCATCATAAGAAGATATTGATAATGATGATGATGTACTAACTATGAATAAGGACTACTTTATCGGACGCAAGTATTTACACTTAATATTTTTTTTAAATAAACATGTAATAAAAACATATACTGTCTTTCCCCTATTCTTTATGCCAAACTTTTAATTTAAATAACATTTAATTCTTTCAATTCTTAAAATATCTCTTTTTTTAGAAAGTGATGTTTCAGAAACAGTAGGTAAGCTTGAAACAGACATGAACAATTCCTAAGCAAAAATGAAGCTTATATTACACTGAAAAGCTATCGTGAGTGCTCACATTTACTAGGTTCGAACTCTCTCGTGCTTGCTTTCTGCAAAATATACTGCCAAACTTGAACACATAAAACATTTTTATTATTTAATTTTTACACCCTTAAAAAAATAAAATTATGGTTTTAAAACCGTTAAAAGAATACATTTCATTCGTTTTATTCACATTTGTAACAATAATGCCTTATTATTTCAACTGACTGACTTATATATTTATTACCACTTTTTAAATTATTTTATGTTATTTTACTGTAAATACCTATCGGTAAATTATAGTGAATGCAAAACAGTTTCTCTGCTATCTTATTATCACTTCAAACAAAGCATTAATATCGCCATGATTTTACACCTTTCAAACTCTTCTTATTCCGGAAATATTCATTAGAAAAATTAAATATTGTAATACAATTACTCTCAAATGAGTAAGAAGATACTACTACTACTTTCCTTATCCGCACCCAAGGTGCACTAGGGCACTGCATTGGTACACAAAGTGATGCAGTGTATCTTGATCATTTTTATTACACGAAGGCACAGATGATCAGTCTTACGTTTCTGTACCAGCCAAGGTATCACACATGAAATATTTATTATGAGATTTTCATGAGTAAGTAGATACAATGTAAACAACATTTTGAGTGTGTCCAAATATCCTGTGTACACAAAAAAAACTGGATTTCACCCATTACGGGCTAATAATTACAATTATTGACATCTCAACAGGAGACGAGAATTTTGGAAGGAATAATAACCAGGCAATGACAGGTCATAAGCCCTGTAAAACGCCTAGATATCCATATTCCCCTTCCAGATTTCCTCGTCTCCCTATCTGAGATTTGTCAAATTGTAGATACAATGTAGTTTAAGACAATTATACAAACATTTTACAAAAAGTGTATATATGGTGTGATTGAATATTAATTTACGCAATACTCAGGTACTATGAAATGTCCATCCATAAATATTATGATACGTGTGAGGGTCGGTTATAATGTATGTAAAAATTCCATCTTTCCCACTTGTATTTCTTACAAAATATACTGATATACTTCATGTTTTCAGTCATTGTGCTCTACTTTACTAACATTAAAAATTATTACCTATTTGAGGCTGATTTGAAAAATATTTATGGTGCCGATTTCAGATGGCGTGCGAACTTTTTTAGATTTTATGCACAATTTAGCAATTACTATACTGCTAGTACTTAGTATTCGTAGTAGGTATACTCATAAAAAAATGACAAGCTACCTTATGATAATAATATCGGTAGGTATAATATTATATGAGGTATATGTAATTATTACCAAAACTTGTCTAAAACATTTAAATTTTTATCCAAAAAACTAATTAAATAAACCTATATTTCGTGATTTTTTTTAAAAAATTATTATTATTTCGAATTCACACAATTCGACACCGACTCGATTCTAAATTCAAGCACAAACCTGCTTAGTTTTATTGAAAATATAGTATTTACAATGATTGAAATAGTGTGCAAATATCATAAGATTGCATAGATTTCTTTTTATCTTAAAAACAAAAATATTTTTGTTCTATATAATTTACAGAGACTAATTATTTTTATATTATACTTTGTCATTTCTTCCCTATTTCTTATCCTAACTATAACCTATAATTTTTTTAACTTAGCCGGTAACTATTTTTTAACACTGTTTTATAATTCTTATAAACTATTATAGATAATATCCCCATTTTAAAAACATGACATTGTTTTTAATATATTAAATCACCACTTAACTCTAAAGTAATTAAATTCTTCACACATTATTTTTTTACATTTTACCCTGAATGAATTTACATTTTTTGTTCAATTTTTAATATGTTCCAGAATCTTTTCAAGCTTTTTAATCTCTTAAACATCAGACAATTCTGTGGCTCTTGTTGCACATTAATTATAAAAAATTCATTGTTTTTCCAATTTGTATTGCACAACTTGAATTATCTCGTTAACAATTTTGTTAATTTCATTAGGAAACATTATTTCTAAAGAAAATGTTGCTTTACTTAAATGTGTAATTAATTCTTTGGTCTATTGACATATTTATCACAAACGTATCTCTTGATTCCTTAATGGGTTATACTAGAGATTATTGGCAACACATTAACCCCATCATCCCACTTTAAGTCTAAGTTTTGAAGCTTTTAAATATTTAGAAAAATATATAGTTTTTTAAAGTACCTCGTATTCGCATTTATCTTATCTGTTATAGCATAAAATTTTTTCTAACAGTAGCTGTACTCATAAATTCTCACCTTTTTGGAACTCGACAGCCTTCCTCTGCCAGAAGAAGGAATCCCATGGTACACTGATGAAATTTTTATCACTAATTCCTTAATTTATGCTTCAATTGACCACTGTAGGTACAGCAAGAAATTTTTAAGTACAATTTCAATATAACACTAAACTAGGTAGGTACCTAAATACAGAGAAAAAATATCTAGGTCACAACGTTCACTTTTTCAAAAATCATGACGAGTCACTTTTTTTAACAGTCCTTTGAGACACTAAAAAATGTTTTCAAAACGTATCTTTCATCATTTGCTGTACATAATTTATTATTCACTTAAAATATAATAAGTTCTTTTTATTTAAGTTTTATAATCTTATTTATTCTCATCCCTTATTTTTTAAATGGAGCAATTTAAAGGTTATAATGCTTGTCCGTTTTTTTATGTGTCGTTATCTGTCAAACACGCGTATCGTAATATTTGCGCGATGAGAGCCACCGCTAACCGCTATCGCGACCTCCTCAGATGGACGTTTTGGTGCGCTAATGAACAAAAATCAACAATATTTCGTTCCGCCATTGCAACGAGAGGTAGAAAGAGAATGCTCCAATACCAGAAGAGAAATGTGGGAAAATTGGAGTAACCAATTATCAATAGATCCAAAAACCACGTGAATGACGATAAATTCGCCGCACCTCTTTTCGAGATGAGGTGGGCCTGATTTTCCCGGAAGCGATGCGCTCGGTGTATGGTCACCAAATTATTAATGTGTGCCAAGAAAAAGGAAAGTTCGTGTTAAGTTAGCTGAAAATTCTGGACGGATGTACCTTTTGCTCTTTTTGACAATGTTGTTTGTTTTCTTTTTTTTGTACGTTGGTTTTTTGCAACCGTCTTCGGATGTTGGTACTTGTCTGATTGCGTCCCAAGCGTACTGTCAACCGTAATGGACAGTTAACGAATGGGGAACATTTCGGAATTTACGTTAAATAAAAAATTCGCTATGCATTTCAGCGATTTTTTATCAGTAAAAAAAAAATAAAACTTTGATAAAAAAAATGAGAAAAATTGGTTATATACATGAAAACCGTTAATAAAATGCGTTATTTCAATCAGGACTTTTATTATTTACTTATTAAGTGCCAAAAGGTTATACTTAAATAAATAATAATATGGAGCATAAAAATAAACTGTGACTGTTTGGCTCGTACATTTGAAATCAAGGATCATATCGACAAAGGATTACCTGATAATTAAAAATTTTTTAATTTCCGTGCAGCCCCGTCATTAACAATTTTAATTAAATTAAAGAATACTCATTTTGAAAAATTCATTTATCTCTTTCTGACATATCAATTCCTATTGCATAGAAAGAGAAGGCATTACGATTATTGAGTGAGTTAGATTTGGTAAAATATTTGATTTCCGCGCTTAGGTGAAATGTTTTGTGCTTTAGGGATCTTACGAATTTTTTCAGTGAATATGTACATAGACAAAATTGGTAGTAATTTAGATCAATATCGTATGTGTACTTGATAACTTTAGTATTTCTGAATTAAAAATAAATAAATTGTTCGCATGTTCCCTATTGAGTTGGCGGTTGGATTGTGAAAAAAGAGTGTAATTACAATGTTTTCAGCGATTTGGTTGTTTCTTTCACATAATTCTACATCCCCATTGTATCATACTCATACATTCTGACAATAGTTTTTTGTCTTCTGTTTAGATCGTGATACATAAATTAAAGTTGTGATTACTTTTAGTCTTAATTTATATTTTGGAAAGCTTACAAATCGGCACTTTATTGTTCTGTGAAATCGACAATAAATCTTTGAATATATTTTTATCATGAATTGTTAAAATACTTGGCAACCACTATTAGAACATTTCTCAGCATTTCACAGTTTGTTATAGTGGCCTACAAGAATCGTTACTATTACTTACTAGCCCCTTATCCGCACCCAATGGTGCATGTAGGGCACTGCATTTGTGTTGTAAGCACGTTCAATTACCCCATCCAATGACAGGTCATAAGTTCCCTGTAAACCTATTCTTGAATAATTTATATTTCCGTTTCGTTTGAAAAAGTGTTTTCATCTCTGTAAGATTATAAAAAAATAATTATATACGTACCGTTCCGTCATGAAAAAATGTGATTTGTGTGCAAGTATTTGGACACATAGAAAACGTTCACATGTTTTACACATATGAAATGATGTGTTACTATGAAGTATGAATCTACATTTGCGGTGATTGAGATATCGAACCTAAAAGCTTCAATCAGAAGCCCGTGACTTAGATACGAAAAAGACTTCGTCGCAAAATTTTCATACCGAAAATTATACATTGGGGATAATAATTGTATTAATTAAATCAAGTTCCTAAAGTGAGCCATATTGGCCCCCAGGGAGCCCTGAAGAGATATATGAGTATGCTTCTCTTGCTCTGGTGGTAGTTAAGGGAGCCATAATAAGCAATCAGGGGCCATGAGGTGAATTAAATGGTATTAACGCTTCTAGATAATTTTTTACCTATTCTGTTATTAAAGAATGTTCATAACGTTTAATGAAATATACATTATGATATTTGTGATGTTTCAAATTATATGCGTGGTTCATGCTAGTTCATGAAGCGGACCGCTATGGGCCTATGTCTATGATCGGTTTACATTGTCGTTACAGCGTTCGGCGTATCTTATTTATGACATATAATATAACTGTATAAACAATAAGTAAATACTATTTTTCTGAATTACTTTAATTTATAAAAGGTAAATTTCCAAGGGGGCCTTGTTCGCAATTTTTTGTGTCTGCCAAGGCAGTAGGTACGAGTCATATGAGTTTGGGAAACGGATATGATTTAAATGTATCATAAACTACGAAAATGTCTTTTCACGTATTTATGGAAGAAATTTCCTTGAAGTTCGTCGGAACACAAAGACGTCCATAAACCAGGAAGTGGCTGGATTGAACAGATGACGTTTGAGTGGCATTACGGAGATCGGCCTTAAGGAAAGTGTAAGATTGGAACAGAATCCTAGACAAGAGCAGATCTTTTTATTAAATACTCACGACTGTTAAAAAAATTCAAGTTCGAAAGTACCTTTAAAAAAATCAGTTGTGCTCTAATAACCAGTTTTAATAAGTAGTAAAAAAACAAAATAGGGTTCTTCCCAATAACATGAATATTCTTGAAAACGCTATAAATATTTAAAGTATATTTTTTACAATTCCAACGATATAAAACACAATGATCAAAATGTTGTTTTTCATTTATAAATTTATGTTTTAAAACACGAAATTTACGAGTGACTTTTAACGCCCGTTATTGGCTAATGACGTATACCCGTCTACGTGGAAGGCGTGAAATTCATTACGTAGTGAGCGCCTATATTGCTGTGACGTCACACCGCATGCGCGCTAAATGGAGGATTTTGCGAGCGATTTGAAAAAGCGCTATTTTAAACCGCGCTAAAAAATTCATATGACATCGTAAAAATTTTTAAAAATATTTCCTTGATATTGTAATTCAATAATATAAAAAAAATAAAAAATAAAAATCGGAAAGAACCCAATTGATATTGCGTATTGATAAAACCTCTATGTCTTATTTACACATATGTATGTGTGACATTAGGAGAAAATATCAATCACAGCCTTCGGGATGTTGTTTGCGTCATAAGAAATGCTGGATTCACGTAGCTGGTTTTGGGTTCTATTCCCTGTCTAGATCACTAAAGACCAAAAAGTGATGTTTTATAAAGCCTGGGTGTTTTTTAACAACGTTATTGTCTATAGTTATTAAGTTAAAATAGCAGTTACATACATACCTACTACTTAAACTTATATTTATCAACTTTAATGCGATCTTTCAATAATGCACCAATATTCGCATAATTACGTGTGAAGAAAATTAAGCATAAATTAATATAATAAATCATTCAAACGGTCTTAAATTAGTAGCGAATTATCTCCGCATTACTAATTTCACGAAGAATTTCCTCATTTCTCTTGATGTAAATTAATTCCAAATCCGTAAAATTCAATATTTATTGTATCTCCAACGGTCATCTAAAAATTAAAATTCAATCACACCTAATTGTTGTATTTAAGATATCTTACTTTAATTACTATTTATTGGAATAAATTTATTTTAAAGTTACGTTAAAAGAACATTTAGGTAACAATATTTGCAATATATTCCAATAATAACAGTGATGTTCAGTTACAGTCTTTATAGAAATAACACAATAATTAGTGTTTTTAAAAATGTATGCTCCAATTAATATGATTGGAAAATAATAGGTAGGTACCTACACATTACTAAAAACGTTTAACCAACATAATTTTTACAAAAAATTATAAAGAGAATAATAAGTTATTTTTTGAGCTCACAGAAACTTGTTTAATTTCTCCGGTAGGCCACGCAAGAAACCTTCAAGGTAAATTAAAAGCTTTTGTAAGTAATAAAAGACTGATGGCTAGTGTTCTACTCAAATACGTACTACGTGGGCAATTTCCTAATCAAATAACTCCTGTTATAAATTATCGCCTACTCTCATATAAATTTGCACAATTATACTTGTGTATCTTCATGAAAAAGTAATATTCACGAGATAATTATATTTTATTTGAAAAATATTATTTTTTTTTGTGGCTTTCAGTCTCCACGCACGTATTATATATCTCTGATAAAGCCCGCTATTTATGGGACAGTTTTACTACACAGTTTTCATGTGCAGTCTGAAAAACGGTCCCGTATAAAGGTAAAACTGCATGAAAAACTGTGTGCTAGTGTCAGATTTTAAGCTGACATGACAGTCAATGTTTTTTTATGTATAACGTTTAAGTTAGACATTGGTTTATTGTATGCTTTTAAATACGTAAAAAACCAATAACATATTTACATTATTAAGCTAAATATACAATTTCTGAGAGCAAACATACGATAATTAACTTACAATTCGCGGTTTCAAAAACGCTACACATATTAAGGGTGTCTTTTGACAAGATAGTTTGACATGACTGCACAGTATTTATGAACATGAATATTATTTGTTGTTTTCTGTAACAAGAAACTGTCCAATATTATAATCGGCTTTATAGGGACTCCTGATAGGTGGTAAATAAATAAAGGCGAGAGGCAGCTCGGGTCAGGCTTTCCTCTGAGGCATCCCGGAGTAAATGCCCAAGCCAGGTTCCACCGCCGCATCTTCACGGCTCCAGTTGGTGGAGGTTGCGTTCGTCGTTCCCGAGCTTCAGCGTTAGGTTATGAAGTCAAACTTACCCAATGCCTAGTATTCTTCTCAGACACTCGTTCTCAAAACTCAACAAGCGAGCATTCTGACCTTTTGTGAGGTGCCAGGATTCACATCCATAGAGTAGCACCGGCACAATGCAGGTGTTCAAGAGTCGGCATTTTGTTTTGAGCTAGTATCAACTAGAATTCAAGACAGCACGCATCGTGTTAAAGGTTGCTCAGCAATTTCTAGACGGATTGCGAGTTCCTTGTGCGTGCTGCCGTAATTCAGTTATATGCATGTCTAATGAATGATCATTAAAATCTATATATATTAAAAAATGAATGTAAGTTTGTATATAGTGTTGTTTGTTTGTCCTTTATAGATTCGTAAACCGCTTATCCGTTTGCAATAAGTTGTTCTAGAGGGTTGTTTTATTCACTCCTGGGAAGGTCCTGCATTATAACATCCATTTTATAATTTTTGTATTTGTGTATTTGATATAATTTTAGTGACAGTTCCGGGTGAATTTTAGATACGCCATGTAAACCGATAGTACTGCATAACTAAGTACATTAAGCTTATAAAAATGTCGTCAAATAATGCTGTACAGCAAAAGGCGCTAATGTCGTTTTCATCACGTCATACAATTTATTTTTATACACCTCGAACTTTCAATTACATTTTTAAATTTATTTACACCCCGATTCGGACTTTTTTCACATAAATAAGTGCCGTGAATTGGTTTTGAGCTATCGAGTGCATTTTTTACCTCCGAAAATGTTTTTTTGTTCAAGATTTTCGTGTTAGTTTCATCGTCAGTTTTTCTCTATGAGAAAAAAAATCGTTTGACAAGGGCTTCTCCTGATCGAGAATAACTCTGCAGAGCTCTGTTTTTTGCAATAAATAGAAAGAAGACAAAATTCCAAGTTCAAAGACACCTAAAAATCGTTTCTAGCTGGGAAAATAAAAAGTTATAACGTTTTAAAAACATTATTTTTTACTATATAATATTTTAAGTTTAATCTGTTATAATTTTTATGGCTATGGAATAAAAATCATTAACAGACAGTGAATTCGTAATAAAAAGTACCTACCTTATAATTCGTTTGGAGTTATATTATAGGTAGTCTACCTAGAAGTTTTTATTTCTCTTCGAGCTACAAGAATCTTGTTTGAAATTTGGAGCATTTGCTACTACTACTCTCCCTTATCCGCACCCAATGGTGCATAGGGCACTGCATTGGTACACCAAGTGCAGTGTCTCTTGATCATTTTATTACATGAAAGTAGGATGATCAGTCTTACGCTTCAGTCCCAGTCCAAGGTATCGCACATGAAATATTAATGTAAAAATAACATGTAAATAAATCATATTTCATCTTGACCCTCTACGGGAATCGAACCGGCGACCTCATACACGGTAGTAAAATGGGCTACCACTGTGCTACGAGGTGAACATATGGATCATATGGACTCGCACAATTCCCGAAAAATATTTATATTCTATTTGTATAATGCCGAATGAGTTTTAATTTTTTTTAAATTTAATAATTATCATCACCATTACTTCCTATTACAGAATTGCTTTCCCATGCACAGCATATGGATTTTTAAATTCCAAAATGGCGGGCGTACCTTTTTTCGTAAAATAAAGTAGGGTATCGTTTTAAGGGTTTTTAAGGGTGCTGATTTCGAATTTAGAGTTTATTTTTAAATCCAAGATGGCGGACGCAACGTTTTTTTCATCAAATAAAGTTGGGTATCGTTTTAAGAGGGTTTTTAAGGGTCCTGATTTCGAATTTAGCTTTTATTTTTAAATCCAAGATGGCGGACGCAAACTTTTTTTCATAAAATAAAGTTGGGGTATCGTTTTAAGCGTTTTTAAGGGTCCTGATTTCGAATTTAGCTTTTATTTTTAAATCCAAGATGGCGGACAAAGCTTTTTTTCATAGAAGGATGTTGGGTATCGTTTTAAGGTTTTTGGGGGCCCTGATTTCGAATCTAGCGTTTATTTTTAAATCCAAGATGGCGGTCGTCCCTTTTTTTTCAGAAAATGAAGATGGGTATGGGGTATCGTTTAAAGGGTTTTGGGGGCCCTGATTTCGAATCTAGCGTTTATTTTTTATTCCAAGATGGCGGACGTCTCTTTTTTTTCACAAAGTGAAGATGGGTATCGTTTTTAATGGTTCTTGGGGGCTCTGATTTCAAATTTAAGTTTATTTTGATATCCAAGATGGCGGGACGCACCTTTTTTTCATAAAATGAAGATGGTATCGTTTTTTAGGGCGTATGGGCGTCCTGATTTCGAATTAAGAGTTTATTCGGAAATTCAAGATGGCGGACACACATTTTTTTCATAAAATGAAGGTTTGCATCGTTTTTAGGGCGTATTCGCGTACTGATTTCAAATTTAAAGTTTATTTTGATATCCAAGATGGCGGACGCACCTTTTTTTCATAAAATGAAGATGGGTATCGTTTTTTAGACGATATTGGGCGTCCTGATTTTGAATTAAGCGTTTATTTTTAAATCCAAGATGGCGGGACGCACATCTTTTTTTATAAAATAAATATTGGTTTCGTTTAAAGGTTTTGGGTGACCTGTTTTCGAATATAGAGTTTATATTTGAAATCCAACTTGACGGACGCACCTTTTTTTCATCTAAGAGTAAATTCCATTCATGCGTCGGACCTGCCACACACTGGGTGTCTTTTTCAAGGGTAATAGAAGTCCTCATATTAAATTTACGAGTCGGACAGCCAAGAAATTTAATTGTTTATGCCAAAGACGGATAAACAAAAAATATATTATAAATACCTACCATGAAGCACTTGAAAAATAAAGTCACCAAAATAAAATAAATAACATTTACACTATACCTTTTATACATACGAGTATACAACATTATACGAGTTATTCAATTTTCATAAATGCATTTATCATCAGAAAGAAAATACAAAGCATTCCTTCTATTACCAATTCCCAAAGAAACGAGATAAATCTTTCAAATTTCAATCGATATTTCTAGAATTACCTGTTTCTTCTGCGGCAGCAACGCGACGGGTATCAGCTAGTAATAATTAAAAAAATGATGTATGTGTAATATAAAATTTGCTGGTTGTGACCATGCTAAATGAAAAATAATATCTACAAATAAATAATAATTGTATTAAGAAATAATCTATGATGATGTGTTCCGCATGTTGGATGTTGGAAAACTATAATTTATTCTAAGTGCTCATACGCAAATCGATGAGTCAAATTTGGTATGATTATCGTACAAATAATTCAACTATGTCTATTTAAGGGTTTATTTAGAAATTTTATATTTACATAAAAACGGTATGTGATAATTATGCAATAACTAATAGTTTGATTCATTTAATCATAGTGAATTTGTAGTGAATTTGTAAATTGTGCACTGTTTTACAATGCTTTCAAAAATTCCATTTGGAGCGAAGGTATGTCTTGTTTAGTTAGCTATATTTTGAAGATTTGATGTTTGTAGGTTTCACTGGCGTAAAATCACTATCATATAAAATACATATTGAAATCAAGAACGAAATAATATAGTTGGATCTGGTTTGCCTCTCCAGTGCGATGGTAAAGACTCGGTATTTTGTTCGGTGCATTTAATATTATCCCGGGTTTTAAATTATTAATTACATAAAATAAAGTGGGATAAGCAGTGTATCATTTGAATGCATAATTTTAAAATGTCATTTTTATGTCAAATTTGTTGTCTTGTTTATAACTTTTTTATTGCGCCTAATTTTCATAAAAATGTAAAATTTTTATAAATAAAAGTATTTGTTATTATATTGAATAGTGTAACGAAGTGGTAATATTGAGGGTTGAGCCTGTGACTAATTGTAAAGATCAAATAATTTTATAATAATTAGAATCGAATAGGCTTTCATTATTTCTTATTTTTTTGTACACCTTATGTTTTTTTAAAATGGGTTCTAAGTGGATTATTAATATTATGATTTTTTTGTAGCACATATCTTTTGATTATTTAGGGTTCTTTTTTTCACATTTGTTTCGCCATGCTTTGTAAATTTTCGTATGTTTTGAATTTCAATGATTTAAACATTTCATTTTACAATTAAAATTATTTATTTTGGTGGGGTCAAAATTATTTTCTACTTTTTTTTCCTTTTAATTACTGCAAAAAAGTGTTCTGCTATTTACAAACATTATGCATTTGAACAGAAGAGGCTATAAGCTGAACTTTGATTATATAAATCTAACTGTTTTTTCGCAAATTTAAAAATGCCCCCCGAGTTCATGTCTAATTATACCAGTTTTAACTGTTGTTGGGGTGATAACGTCTTGCACCCGAGATGAACGGGCTTACCACGTAATTGGGCTTGAATCATTTGTTACGTTCCGCCTGTGCCGAGTGTGAAAGCGAGAGCGCCGCAAACAAGCGATAGAGAGCACGATCGGAATTATGATGCATTACTTAACATCGCATGCACGAATGTAACTGTCAATTAACTCCTTTAACGTATTATGCAGAAATTTTTGTTACTTCAGTCATAATAATGTGATTAATTATAAAAGTATGCTACTTGGCATCAATGTTTTCGTATGACGTTATCACGTAAAATTAACATATAAACCGTACGTTTACAGACAGTACCAAAAGTTCGGAACGCCGGCCTACAATTTTCATTCAATATATGTTTTTATTTTAGGACAAGGCTTGAATAAACATAAAGACTTGACATTAAAACAAATACTGCTGACGAAATTGGTTTAAAACTTGGACTCATACATATAAAACCTTCCTTTCTCTTAACCACTGTAATCCCGTTTGATGTAAGTAGGTACAATAATTACAATTGTGCTTCCGTACACTTTACACAAGACATCTTTACTCCCTACTTTGAGTAGAGTGTAGTCACGATATAGGTGTGACAGAGAGATGATTATAAAATACACGTTTTTTGTATGTAGCCAGCATACGAAAACACTTTGTTCTTGTGTTATTTAATATAATTCATACACCAAGGCAATACTGTATTATATAATCCGTATTATTGTAAGGTGGGCGTGATGCTGAACGAAATATATAATTATAATTATTGTACTATGTAATTCTTAACCCGACCGAGCCTTTAGAAAGGTAGGCGAGATCTTAATCCAAAATGTTTTTTTATGTGATGGTGGACCTCTTACTTTATTACACGGGTGTGGTGCCATCCATAATCGTGAGGTGTAAATAGTTAGTTTGTTGATCAACCTAGCTTGCTTGTTGTCGTAAGCTGAAAAAGATGTGCGTCCATCGCCATCTTTGGATTAAAAATAAACGCGCGGTTTAATTTAAATCAGGACGCCCGTTTCGTCTATCGTCAACGATACCCATCTTCATTTCATAAAAAAAAATGTGTGTCCGCATCTTGGATTTCAAATAAACTCTTAATTCGAAATCAGGACATCATCCATTCCTGTGATCTTACAGGTATAAAAAAGATTTATTTTCAGTCTTTATGAAAAAAAAACGCTGCAATCCTTCATATTATTTTCAGTACCAAAACGCATACTTTTAATTTACTAAAATTTAGTAAACAGCATCATCGTCATACCGTATCCGCTCCCTATGTGGAGCATATGGATTCCAAAAACTGCCTCCAAGCCAAGCGACCGGCCGCCTGTTCCCGAGCATCCTCCCAAGTAGGTCTACGTCCCGCAGCTCTGATGCAAAACTGCCGACGGATTGTCAACAGTGGACGTCCAGGACGCGAGAACCTGATGCTTGTGAGAGGCATACGTAGTATATGGCCTAGCTAGCCTAAACGTCTTCGCTGGATTACAGTAGGATCGTCGCGGAATTTTGTTTTAGCCGAGTCAACCTCCAATTCCAGACAGCTTTCATACTGTTGAATGCGGCGCCCGTACTCAAAGCCGCACTCCAGTTCTTTCTGAACTCTGCCGATTTCTGTCATGTAAGCTCCAAGGTATTTAAAACTCTCGACCTTTCCATGACTTGTCCCCAACAAAGCCAGGGGGATCTGGGCATCTTGACACTAGCTGTTACACGTGTATGTGTAATTGTCAGTACACTAACGGAGTTCTGGTACCAACCCTTATGTATGGTAGTGAAGCGCTGTGGTGTTGGAAAAAGAAGGATTTTAAAGTAGACTGATTGCTGTTGAAATGCGACCTCTCAGGCGAATGTGTGGTAAGACTATGTATGATAGGTGTTACAAATGTCGAAATTAGAGCAGAGTGCAAGGCTGAGATAAGCATTATCGACAAATTTAAGAAACGTCTTTTTACAATGGTTCGGATATGTAGAGCGAATATTAGTGATGAAAGAACGGCTAAAGTAGTTTAAAATGCAAGTGTGCCTGGATGTAGAAGCCGTGGAAGGCCGAGAAAGACATGGCATGACCAAGTACGTCAAGTACTTGAAAGTGGTCATGTGAAAAGTCGGAATAATCGGCGTATGTGCATGAGAAGATGTATGAATGTAGAGGAAGCAAAGGAAGTCTGTCAGGACAAGTGGTATGGCGTTCAATACTCTCTGCCTACCCTACGGGGGAAATGGTGTGGATGGTTAGTTAGTTAGTTAGTGTGCTTGGAGAAAATACACAATTTCCACATCCAGCAATGAAAATAAAAAATAAGTAAAAAACTTACTTTTCTATTATTTCTTTTATTGGATATGATGTACCTGTTACCAACATCACTTGATTCATATAATTATCCAAAGTGATTATGAATGTTTAAACTGCCTGCAGTTAATAAATTTGTTTGAGTCGTTTTCTCTATATAATACTCGCTTACGCAAACTTGTTCAGTAAAATGTATTTATTTTTTGTTAGGCGTACCGTCAGGATTACTGCATTGCAAAAATACTTTAAACAAGACAACACAACAAACAGCTTCACTTTCCTAGACAACAAAGCCTTTTTTATTCACTGTAGGGTTACAGTCTCATTTAATAATTATAAGTTAATAATGTAAAATTTATGGCTTGCGAAAGTCATTCACCTCATTTCCACGGGCCACTCTCTTACAGTATTTTGTTCTCTCAAATAATATTATAAACCAGGTTTAAAAATATTCGGCTGATAATAAATAAGGAATTTAGTAAATCTGAGTTTTATTTATATATGATTGTGATAAAAATTAATTAAAATACAACACATGTAAAGAATATTTTTTGTTTACTTGTTACTTGGATTGATTCTTGTTGGTTTCTGCACCTCTGCACCACAAAGAAAGCTTACAATATGTTCTCTCAAGAGAGTCGTAAAAAGTGCAGGGGCATCGTGATTTTTTTTTGACTTGAGCGATGCCCCTGGCCTTGACTAACTTTACTTTTCTATGTTCACAATTTAAATAGTAAAATCCTTCAAAAATGTCGTGGCTGAGAGAGAGCCTAATATAAATAATAACAAATCCAAACTGAACTGTTTGTGATTATCCCGCTAAGTATTTGAAGCAGTTAAGGGAGGATGTAAACTGTGCCACCTATGCACGGCTGAGGACTGGAAGAATGAGGAAAAGACGCAAGTGTTTGCTGCTAACCAATCCACAAGATTGAAATTCGCCGATAACAAAACTTTTACCTTTGTTGCCTTTCATGATCTTAACATTTTACTTTCATCGTTTGTACAATAATTCCTGCTAATAATGTCGACGAGTTAGTTATTTCCAACTATTAAATTATATTAATTACAATTTCTATTATCCTAGATAAAACCCTGATGAAGCTGTTACAAATAAGAAATAAGAAATACTATTCTAGATTCACGTATTAAATTTTTACAACCTTCCTGGACGACCTTTGAACAATGACTCTGACCAAGCAATCCTCCCATAAGTTGAAAGTTGCACAGAGAAGCGTGGAGAGAATTATGCTTGGAACAACATTAAGAGAGACCGAAAAAGGAACGGTTGGATCCGACGCCAGACAAAGGTCTGCGACGTGGTGGAATTGCTTGGTTGAAGTGGAAATGGGCTGGTCACATAGCCAGAATGACGGACGACAGATGAACGAAATGCGTTCTGGTGTAGAGACCGAGAAACCAGAGGCCTAAAGGACGTCCACCGATGAGATGGGTGTACGACATCAGGAAGTCTGCTGGAAGACAGTGGATGGGGGCGGCGCAGGATCGGGAGGAGTGGAGAAGGCTGAAATGATGATGGACGACCTTTTAGTGAACATGTTTCCAAAAAATTTTCCGTAGAGAATACTATTGTTTAGCAATTTGTAGAATCTCATCGGTAAAAGCTACCTTGGTCTCTTTCCAAATCAGTATCATGTTGTAGGTACAATCATACCAAAACTTTGATTTAATTAAATTATGTTCTGATTAATATTGATTGATATTATTGTTATCTAGATAACCCACATTCGTTTCCAGAGTTTCTCTGTCTCTGTTGAGATATCAATAATATCTGACATCAGCCGAGCATGGGTATAATCCAGTAATTTGTCTACAAGTATTTGTATTCGTTCAAAATATTGTTCTTAAAAATATTAATTGATATTAAAAGCCAAACGTGTTGCACGAATTTTATGATGACTTTTATATGTAGGAGAAAGCTTTTAATATCAGGCGTTTTTGTAGGGCGTTTGTTGAGGGCGTCGACAATCTTTGTCATGATGACATCTTTGTCATGATCTTGGTTTAGTTTTTGCAACAGTTTTTTATTTAAATAATTTAATATATCCAATAATATTAGAGTGCAAATTTGAACTTTAAGGATTGCCCATTCATATTTTTGTAACTCGCATTGATTTTATCAGAGATTAACAGAGAAAAAAATATATTAGTTAAGAGAATTTTATAGACTTTAATCTATCTATTTCAATATATCTACATACAATATTTACGTACTATAGGTTTTGACGTGACTTGACTTGGGAGGATTAACGGGAACTTGGCTTGGAGGCGATTTGAGGAATCGATATGCTTCAGTTACGGATCAAATGTGAAATGGTGATAATTTTGTAATATTTACTAATTGGAAATAGGAGAAGCTGGTTATTATAAATATAAATATTCTGAAAAATGTGCGTTAGAAAACATAGTGAACGGCCAGGTGGACTTCAAAATGGCTATGCTGTTTTAGAAATAGAATCAGGGTATATCGGTTCAATGAAAATAGGACACCGAGTTAACCGTTGACCATTTTAATTGTCCGACGTGTCCAGCGAGGTGTACCATGGTTAGCAGGTACTAAACATAATGTTGGACACTTGGACAGTGCCTATAAAAGTGTAATTATTACCTGTAATATTACTTAAATAAGTTCTAACGTATTATTCTTCACTATTATAGAAAAAACATAAAAAATAAACTTAAGATATCTAAGTGTTTACTGGGCTTATGAAATTTTTACGTAGGTATCTTGGAAAATTATTTATTTTTATAATAAAACAAACAGTAACTTTTTTTAAATCAAAATATTTGCCAATTTATTCATCATCATCATCATATGGATTCCACAAACTGCCTCCAGGCCGGGCATCGGCCGCCAGCTCCCGTGCATCCTCCCAAGTCAAGTCCACGTCCCGCAGCTCTGATGCAAACTGCCGGCGAATTGTCAACAGTGGACGTCTAGAACGCCGAGAACTCGATGTAAACAGGCAAGCATGGTTAAGGCTTTTCGGAGGCATGCGTAGTATGTGGCCTAGCCAGCTGAAACGACTTCGCCGGATGACAGTAGCTAACAAGGGTTGCCGTGTCCGTTGCTTAATTTCTTTTAATACTGATAATAACATATTTTTAAGAACTTACTTTTCAATGTAAATTGATGAGTTGCCGCTCAGGTGAAAAATTTTTATGTTTTTACAAAAAATGAATACAATTTATTTAAGGCGTCTTTTCGAGTTAAATTAACATGACTTGAAAGTCGCTTACGCTCATAGTTTGAATTGTTAATCCCAATAAGTTTGATGTTTTGTCGTTCGGAATGAATTTTCACTTTAATCATTGACTGAAACAATAGATACTAATGAAGATTACGCATCTGAGAACTAAGTGAATCTAATCCCTTCATACCATTCTCAGTAAGTTATTTATTCCATTAACCTTCCGCTTAAAACTTTCACCAACTTACTCGAATTTCGAATCACATTTTAAAATGTAGCTACCTCATCAAAATAAGTATAAATCAATAAATATGGTCTTGAATCGTAACGTAACGTAAAATTAGTGCTAATATATAACAAAATCGGGACAAGATAAAAAACGCAACCACGAAATAGTAATTGAACAGTTCTCACAAATATCCCATGTCTAGATATATAAAATCCTTTCATTTTCATAATTATATACCTAAATACAACTGCAAATGCAGCGCATTTTTCATTTGAGACTGCATTTAAATGCAGCGTAAGAAATTTGTGTTTTTTGAATGATTTTCCGGATTTGTTGATTTCCACAATGCATTAAAAAAATTATCAGAAATATTAGAGTTATTAGGGAAATGCAAAGACCGATTTGATATAAACATATTATATTAACAACAACATTTTAAACGTTGAAAATTGTCGAAAAACAAACTCAAATGTGAAAGCTTCTGAACAAATTCAATATATACAGTATTTTCAAAAACTTGTCAAATATGGTTTTCAAATGATGGGCGGAACGGGAACGTTGTAGTACATCAAGTGGCCACTTAACCCAGCCAATGACAGGTCACAAGCCCTGTAAACGCCTAGATAACCCACATTCGTTTCCAGAGTTTCTCTGTCTTTGTTGTTGGACATCAATAATATATTATATAATTTCACGGGAATAAATAACGGTAAGCAAACCTTTTTGGCATATTGTTTATTTTTCCGTATAATTTAATGTGGCAGCAAAAAAACATTAATAATTCTTTATAATTAGTGTCAGTCGCCAGTTTTTACTATTCTCTAATTTTTTCATAAAAAAATACGAGCCCCATTTATAATGATACCTACCATGATATAAGTACGTATAGGGTGAAAATTAGCTTTAAGAATCTCATGAAGTTGGTTGTCCTCCGCCCTTGCTTCTATGTCTAGTCGGGGAAATTATCAACATTAAGTTTTATGAGGCGTGTTATTGAAGGCTGTTGGAATAATTAATATAATTTATTTCACGGTTGTACCTAATCTACTATTCATCACGTTTCTGTGGTTCGGAAAATATTCATACATAAATTTGTGTACTAGTAATACATATTTTTACCACCGTTCTCTTTACACTACTGAAGCACTTTATTTCTAAAATATGTTTAACGGAAAGTCCTTTACAGAAAGCAGTGGAAAGAGCTGCTTTCAGAAACTTGACCGTAGCCACGATAAAAAAAAGGAAAGGTCTTGTAAAAAGGAATGTCCATTCATTCATAGAATGTTAATAAATATCCAAATTAAGATTGCAGATCTTGAGTTTTACTGGCGTGTGAAAAAACACCGTGTATTGATAAGATTCTGATTGTATTATGGTGTACTTACAACCTACAATATTGCAGAGTTGGGAGATAGAAGCTAATTTTGTATTATAGAGCTTCGGGAAACACGGACAGATGACGGATAATTGACTAATTAGCGTGACCAATCATTAAAATAGTGCTCCATAAAGATAAATCCTTTTCCTCCCTTCAATTATTTCAGGAAGCTAATTTAATGAGAATTAGACGTACATATTTATAACAATGTTTAAAACATCTATTTATACACCAAGACTTTTTTACTAGAAGCTCAAAAAGGTCTACAATGGAAGCCCACCCCTTTCCCTAGACTGCTTTAAAGACTATTGAGTCTTTTTTCAGTCCAGCAAACTCTACCGATTTTTTCAACAAGCTAAACCGCGATTTTAAGATTGTTAGTGTGATAAAAATACGGATGAATTTACGATTATGCTCAAAAAGGTCGAGTCAAAGAAGAAACCGAGTGCTAGAAATTCCACATTGCAAAACAAGACTTGCCCAGAGGCATGCACATTTTATTGTCCCATAAGCAAATATTTATACAAATTATGATTGATAACAATTTGTCTGTTTTATTATAATGTTACATATAAGCAAAAGGTACGGTATCTAAAATAACATGAAGTTTATTTAATAAAATGTTTTCATATTTGATCTTTCACCCCACTGACGCTTTGCACGTATCTCTCATTCTCCATTCCAGTTGAATGCGATCTAATCAAGGGCCTAAGTTTGAGGTCCCTTTCCATCAAGCTATTTCCTAACTACCTATGTAGCTGTTGGTAGTAACTAGGCTGGTTGTGATGGTTCTCGATCCAATCATCTGCAGTACTGCAGACCAGCTATAAAGGACTACTTTCAAACTACTTTCTAAACCATTCGGACCGTTTTACTCGGCGCAAAATGCATCTGAACCATCACCAAACTGCAACATGAGATGGTTTCTAGATGAGCAAAAGAGACATTACATTAACTGGTGTGTAAGATGAATTTGATAAGTGTGTTATATCATAAACCAGAGACTATTAAGTAAATAGTCTTGTCTCACTCCACCTCGACGTGTTTTCTCCACCCTGGCCTTAGTCAGTCATTTCCGACTTAAAGCATTACCGAACTTATTTATTAAAATATTTGGCTTTACAATAAGAAAATAAATTAATGTATCCTTTTCATAAAAAAATGTAATTACCATACTTACATACTCGTCAGCGTTTGCATCTTAATTAATATACGAAAATGTGTAAAACTGTGTTACTACTTGATGAAAGAAATAAAACTCCAAAAATTTCATGATGTGATTCATCATGGTGATTTGAGTGGTAGACTTCGGTATTATAGTCCTTTATATATGTATGAATCGCGCTCCAACACAACCCATTTCCTACTTTCTAGCACAACTTACATTCTATAAAATTTTTCAACTCAAAACTTTTACAATGCATTGGTTATTGGGTATTGTAAGGTGGGTCATAAATCATTTTTTTAATGAGAACAATGATAATTATGAATGTAGAAGAAGCGAAAGAATTGGGCCAGGACAGAGTAGTGATGTTGTGGCTATCTATCCTCTCTGCCTTCTCCTTCGAGGAAATGGCGTGTTGGTGGATTAGTTAGTTATATCTTGTAATTATATATGCAAAGTGCATTAGGTATCCTATGGGGTTTTATAAATGCATATCTCGGTATCATCTGCCATGTCTTAGCTAATCGTGAAGCCTAGGTTCTATTTCATTAGGTTGCTAAAATTATAATTTCAAGATCGTGGAGCATGCTGTATCTGTAGTGTTTAATTCTCAGCTCGAATTAATACAATAGGCCTTGTCAACATTTTTTTTTATTGTCCAATAAATGAAAATGAAAAATCAGTGAGATTATATTATTTTATTATATAAATGTATTTTTTTTGTAAATATTTCAGTTCGACACGGGGTTATAAAATATAAACATTCTTAACTGGAAAAATATACATGTAATCAAATAATAAAATAAATAAAATAAATATGTAAATAAATTGGCGGCTCTCGTAGCGTAATGGCTAAGACACTGGACTCACGATACGGAGGTTCCGGGTCCGATTCCCGGTGAGAACAAAAAAAAAAAAAGGGATTTTTCTCAAGCCTGGGTGTTTGTGATTATTCCCCTCTGTAATTGGGCCTCCTGGCCTGTTGAGGTGGTAAAAAAAAAATAAAAATAAAAAATGGACTGGCACTGAAGCGTAAGACTGATCACCACACTTTTGTGTAATTAAATGGTCAAAATACCTGCATTGGTGCAACTACTACCTATGTAGTGCCCTATGCACCACTATGCGCAAGAGGAATGACTGAATTACATATGGTGTTATTTTATTATTTCAGAAACAGCTGGGAGTGCAGTCTATGATGACAGGTGCTGAATTCAACAGTACCTACCTATGAAGGCAGTCTGGAGATCGGATGTTTACTCGGTTAAAACAAATTCTGCCTTTTTAAAGCCTGCAACACACCTGTTCTTATCTCCAAACAAGAGAAAATATAAAACAAAAAGGAAAAAACAATTTACGTATATACTATACAGGGTGTAATAGAACTCAATGTACAAGCGGAAAACCAGTGAATCAACGTTATATTGTGTAACTGGGTTGTGGTCTAGTGGGAGAGTCGTGGAGTCTGGATTAGAATCTCTAGGTTCGAATCCCACTCCATCACAACTTCGTTTCGTACTGTTTTCGAGCGACCCCAAAATTTAAATATTTTGTAAATTATAAGAACCCAAATGTTTCTTTTCACTAAAAAAAAAATCATCCGGTAAAATAGTTTAGTACCCCTGGCATCTAGTGGGCGGACACTATCCTCGCGCGGATCTGGTGCAAATGAGAATAGTGCCAGAAAAGGCAGGGGACTGTCTGAGGCTGACAGGGAACACAAACACACGGCCGCGGGCGCTGACTGGGAAACGCAAACACCGGGGCCGCGGCCGGGGGCGCTATCTGGATCGTGAGGGAACTCCGTGATAATGCGCCATAAAACGTTGCACTTCCCGTAAGATGCATTTTTACTCTTATAGCTTCCTAGTATCAATGAACCTCGTGGATTTTCAAGCTTTAAAATTGTCTTTTGTTCATATTATGTAATATCATTATGTGTGAAATCCAGTTTTTGTCTTTAAGTATTTGGACACAATCAAAATCAAAGTTCGTAGGATTCACGGCCTTCAGAATACAAATAATGTTTTTAAAAATTTGTTGGTAAAAGTTATTAGCATACCACATACAACGGTCCATGTGAGAAGCATGGATTTGTAGCCACCACTTTGGTTACCGGATTTGGTTACCTCTTGTGGTGATGGCTTTATGTGGGTGCACAGAGAGAAATGAAAGAGTACTTACAGTTTCAAATGCACATTTATTACACAGAATTTAACGAGAAGAAATACAATGAAAACTTAACTAATTAAACTAAGATTTACATGAATAATGAAAATGGAAATGAATTTAGTTTGCCCCACAATTTGGCGGCAAGAAATCTGTGCAAAGGCGACGTGTCGTCACGACTAAGGTCAAAATGTCTCTCTCAATCATTGTCCGAGAGCGTTCGGCAGAGTTCGGTTCGTTCGTTCGTTCCGCGTCACCCGCGTGACGTCATTTCTTCCGCCACAGATTTTCCAAATTTAGTCGAGTGTCCCTGAGAAATACTATACAAGCCTAATTTATTAAACTATATTTTTTCGTTGGTAATTTATGTCAGAGATACGGAACATTGACCTAATTTTACAAGAACAACAACTGTACAACAACTGTACAGCAACTGTACAACAACGTACAACAACTGTACGTACAACAACTGTAGGCCAATCATTAGCTTGGAAGCAGTTTATGGAATCCGTATGCTCCAAATAGGGAGCGGAAATTGATTGGATTAATGATGAATGTTAAGCAGTTAAAATTTATAAAATTTATTAATTTCGTTGGTCAATTATACGGAAAATGTAAACTTCAAACAATTCACCTCTGAATACTTAAAAATACATACATATGTAGAACTATCACAAATTTCATTGCGATTTTTTACTATGTACAATTTTTTGCAGTACTCCATACATTATATAGCATTTAACGATTATTTTTATTGAAGTCTGGTGTCTGATAAATTAGGGTGATAATATAGACTGATGAAACAGAATAATTAATATGCAGTATGCAAATCAGATGAATCGTGGGAAAAGTATTTTTCATTGATGTACTCGTGTGTACCGACTATGAGATTTGCTAATCGGTGTGGTATTGGTAAAAGTTTGCATTTGAAATGTAATGATATACTTTAAAAAAAAAAAAAAAATTGTTTTAGACTGCTTTCAAATAGTCGAAAATAACTGTGCCAGAAAGCAGGAAACAAGTTCTGCTGGAGTGGAATTAGCAATGCCACTGTTTTCTAAATATTTTTTTCTATTAGCGTACTATTAAACTAAGCAAAAAAAAATGGTTTTTTTTTTTTGTGTTATTAATGAAGATACGATTTTTTAAAGTTCCACAAGTTAAATACCGTGCCAAATACTACTATGTACTAAGTGCTAAATAAGTACTAAATTCTACAATAATTAAATACATCATAAGTTTAAAAAAAAACATTTTACATAAATAATGTAGGAGTAATGTTATAGTATCTTTTGATATGGAAAAAAGCGTCAAACAGACATTGCCATTGTATTGGATAACCAAGTGATTGATGGCATCACACTAACGTTGGTTGAAAGGGGTGCATTTTAAAAAATACTCACCAGTGTTTTTATTATGACCAAATATGATAATAAAAAATTAAAGTGAAGACTTCTCATTTAAAGCTTGAGAAAACTCTACAAACCACACGAAAATGAAATCTTCTGACATGAGATGTAATTTGACCTTAGATGAGAACGTACTTAAATTTTTAAAAAAACATGTGTGCAGTTCACACCAGGTAGAAGTGAAACCTGAATAAAACTAAGCTGAGAGAGAATGAGATAAATGCAGTATCAGGAGTGGGATAATTATAGGATTTATTTATTATAAATATTGGTACCCAGTTGATAATTTTTTTTCATTTTATTATTCATGTTGAAATACCGCGTCAAGGCGCCTTCTCCCTGGGTTTTGCTACAAAATTTTGGGAGTCGAATCTACCTCTTCAGATACATGAATAGAACAAAATTCTGTTTTATAACCTCCACATTATAAAAGTATAAGGGGTGCCGGCGATCAACTGGTAGATGTATCTGATGAGGTAGATGGAACAACGGCCAGCCGGCGGAAATTCTCTCTCGCAGGCTAATCCCATAGATCTATATGTTTGTCTCTTTTTAGTGTCGCTTTTTCGTTTCGTCGAGTTTCAAATCACTCCTAACGATTCTAAAGAAGTTTTCACTTCAAAAACTATTAGTTAATATAACTACATAGAATCGCTCCCGTCATAAATTTGACGGAATAATTGGTTACTTTTAACGGTTTATAAAAACATGTTCACTCTGCTAAAATTGGACTTACTAACTTTTAACACTTCAGTAATAACTCACATACAATACAGGTACAATTCATATGTTTTTTTCGAAACCGATTTGCGAGACGTGTGAAAGAATAATACATTAATGGAATTTTTCGCATTTTTTAGGTTTTTTTAAAGAAATCTGACAGATTTGCAATAAAAAGTCTACTCGTTTATTGCAATTTTATTTGGTGAGTTTCAATATACAGACTACAAAGTGGAGTAACTCTCTTTTATATGAAAACTTGATTCAGAAGACGTTGAAATCAAGTTAAAGATTATCGTAAATTTATACACAAAGAATTCAATGAAGTCTAACTTTCTTAACAGCTGCTATCAAAATCAATGAGATTTTTTAAAATGCAAAACTGACACATTGTTTTTCCAACTTAAAAAAACATAAATTTATATTCCAGCAAGTCATGTTAGCTAAAAGAAGATATTTACCATCGGTTTTCGGTTAAAATGCCCTTCAAAAATTTCTAATAATTACATAATGAACCTAATATCTGGGAATAAAGAAGAACAGAGTTGCGGGACGTTAGTTAAAAACCTTGGCTGGGGTCAGATTGTGAATAGGATTCACATAAAGATATCAGGGACGCCGCGATAACCTGATTTTGCGGAAGTGGCGAACATTAAAAACCGGACATAAATAAACTGGGCGAAAATAAATTAATTCATGTCAAGTTTTATGCTTAAAATCATCATTATACATGATTATGTTCAAGCTAGTCTATTGGTTTTCGGCATGTTTGTATACAAGCTTTAGGTGACAATACCTAAAAAAGTGGGTATATTCGATTACTCGCCGGTTTTTGGTTACATTATATATATTTCTGGAAGTAATTCGATTATTTTACATTAGTATTAATTATCCGGTGATAAATTAAAAACAGAGTAAATCATAAATTTTGTATGCTGTTCTTTCTAAGCACAATATGTTTAACGCACGCCTGTGTATTTTAATACCTCAATGACACTTTTGACACGCCGAAAGAGAATAAAAAGTTGTCGATAATTTTTACAGTTTGTACATTTATTATTGAAAGCAATGGAGCGATAATTATTATTATCATCTCATGGAAAATAAATAAATTCCGCATTGTCATGCCGAAATGAACTATAATTATGATCTTGCATATTTGCAATAGCATGCATTTTTTTTATATTCAATTTAAATGGTGAATTTAAGGCTCTATGCGGATGACACAAGCGTTAAATAACTATGAGAAGTTTATTATTCAAAAAGATATTCCTGATTTAAATTCACAGTTTCACAAAGCTGTTTTTTAAAGCAAACAATATTATCACAAAATATGCTTGAATACTTTTTTTGCTTTTTTTGAGCGTGTTTTTGAAATATATCTAGGAATTCTAGACGAAAAAAAAATGGGCAGCCTTCTCTTTTTTGGCCATTTTTTTCTATTAACAAGGATAATATTTAAGTTGAGACCTCAATAAATTTTTAACACACCTAACATCAAATTCTATCTTGGGAATAGCTCTTCAATTTTAATTTAAGTGTTTTACTTATTTGTAAAACCAAAAATAATAATTATGCAACCACATTTGGCGAACGTCGTTAATTTGGTCTCATGTTATATGATATGGAAGATTTGGAATATTATTTTTTCTATCTTCAGTCTTTTAATAAGAAAAGAGGAAAGCAACTAAGATTTTTACTTTAAAAACTCCAAAGGTCCAAAATAAAGTCTCCTGAAAGATTTACACTTTGACAAACCTTAAGATCTGATGTTACACAAAGTAAGTAATTTTTGTCGTGGTTTGCAGTTATGAAATTGAGAATATCACGACATATTTTGCAAAATACTTTTTGTTTAGCGATCTGTCCGATATATTATATGATTCACGCTTTATTGCGTGTTCTAGCAGTCTAGTCGCTGTGTGAAGATACTTTACTAGGAGGTAAGTATATATTATTATGATAAATGTGATTCTCAACCTTCTAAACACGAGCTTAAAACTTACCGACACATTCGTTTTTTTTCGAAAATTTTATATGAATATACTTGCAATAAGAAAAAGAGGGAAAAGCATTTAATGAGTTTATTTTAAAATGAATAATTTTCAGTGTTAAATGAATCCTAATATTTATATGCAGTTAATTAAACCGTTTTCACGTTTTTAATCCAACGCGCATAATAAACTGTATTTTAGGTAGCTGGATATTAAAGTGACAATTTCTCACATATTAAATCGCACCTTTAGGACGAAAACGACCTATTTCAAAAAAAGGTTGTAATGATATATCATCATAAAAGACTGAAAAAAGAACATTTATACATAATTTAGTATTTATTTTATATTTTATTTTTACACAAAAAGGTACAAATTTTTCATATAACAAATAAGAAGAAATCGATATGAACAAATACAATGGTGATTACTTGCATCTACTGAGAATTTTCGAAAAATTGGTATTATTTGAATTGGGTCCGTTTTCGTCTGAAAGGTGCGAAAAATATTTTTATTTGTCCTTATCAAAAACTTAAACTTTCATTACGAAAGGTCGCCTCATGGCATACATAAATAATATATAGACCAACATTTATTTTATTTAATATTTAATTTTGGATGACAAACAAATTTGGGGTCCCCGATTTGGGGTCACCAAATTTAGTCAACCTAGTTGGTGGGTAATTGATAGTACAGTATATACATCTCGTGAGTATACCAGATATGTGGGTGCACAGAGAGAGAGAATAAAACAGGTACTTACTTTTTTTACAATGGTCGTTTAATTCACAAAAACTAACTACTGATGTAAAACTTAAATGAATGAAAAAGAATGGTGAAAGAAAGTATTTGAAAAAAAAGATTTTATATTTCTCGACAGTATGGCGGGAATAATAATTCCTTTAGATACGCGTGCGATCACGACTCACGCTTCTTGGGGCCGAAAGGATTCTCGTCGTAAGTTCGTACGCCTTCGTACGCGTTCGTCTTCCGTCGTCATCTCCGCGCGCGTGACGCCATTGTTGCCCGCCAGACAAACATTTTTTTGTGAAAATGCGTATAAATCAACTGGATTTCTTTCAGGGTCCTTTTGAAGATCGAAAATTTTAAAAATGTTGTTGACCCCTATAAATATCTGCATCATTTAGTATGATGATGAATGCCCCCAAGTTAAGCTGATGTGCTAGAGGTAGATAGAGCATGAGGCCACATCACGATAAGAGGTAGTCGTGTAAAGATAAACAATAGTAATTAGCCGTTTTCGAAACCTTAACACAATAAATTACTCGCCAGTTATGTAATCCGCCCTACTTTAGATCGCCAAAACCAAAAAATAAAATTAAAGTTATTGATCATGTTTAGATCATTGATCCATATAACTTCAAATCGAAATTATTTTCTTCGATCAATTCGTTATTATTTAAAAACGTGAAGTTTTTTATGAAGCAGAGCAGACTTAATTCTTTCTGGCATTATTGATTATCCAAGGATACGTTACATACTGAATTATTCAATTAATGATCGTTAATTGCTTGATTAATAAAATATTTTTTAAGTGGAATGAATTCGTGGTGCATTTTGCGATGCGATCGTATTTTTTAAAGAATCTACTCCGAGCTTAATAAATTCAATTATTAATATTATTATGGATAATTTATATAGAGCCGTTTTCGTATAAAGATACCTCAAGGATGTTTTGATGTATTTATTAGTGAGAGAAAGACTTGGCATGATCAAGTAAAACAAGTGCTTGAAAGTGGGGAAGTAAGAAGTCGGGAATAATCGACGTGCGTGCATGAGAAGATGTATGAATGTGGAGGAAGCAAGAGAAGTGATGTGCCAGTACAGAGTGGTGTGGCGTTCTATCCTCTCTGCCTACCCTACGGGGAAATGGGCGTGATGGTTAGTTAGTTAGTTATAGTTATTAATATATAAAAACATTACATGGTATTAATATATAGGTTATTGAAAAGTTTTATTCAAGTACATACTAGATACCCATTGATTTATTAATACACTTAGATTTGAACTGAACCCAAAAAATTAATGACACTTCAACTCCGCCAAAACCTCCAACTCCGCCAGTCGCGTATTCAGTATTTTGTTTAACAGCCGGCCGAGCCGAAATGCCTTCTGCTGTGTAGTGAAACCGTGTAAAAACCGTATGGATAAAATTAACAAAAAAGATGGTGTAACTTTCCGCATGCAAGTGTTTATTAAAATATATTTATTATAGCCAACCAGCCCGTAAAAATATTTATTCATGGATAAAAAAGAAAGTAGTTATACTTTTCTTAAATTATAGCCCATCTTTTTGCGGTGTGTGGGCATGCCCGTCCACAAGAAAAAAAAAGTCATTTTAGATGCAGTGGTAAATTCATGAACGCTCCTTGTAAGGAACGGGTTAGTATTGTATACTGTTACTTGTAACCCAATATTAGATAGCCCATACCTTTTGCGGTCGTGTGTGTGGGCGGGATGCTTGCCCCCCAACGGCAAAGTCGAAGGGCTCTGATAGGTCGACCCGTGTATAGTGTATTGAGGTGCGGAATCTACATGTCATTACTTTTTCTAAATAAAATGTGTATTTAAATCACTGGTAGATACCTAAAAAAAGTATATTTTTCAATTCTTTTATGCATTTATCCATGTATTTGTTGAACAACAATGGTGACAACTCACATCCCTGTTTGACTCCTTTAGGAATGTCAATCCAAGGTCATTATCCGCTCACTTCATATTTCTATAAAACCATCCACAGCTTTATTCCCTGTCGACTCATTCTTCGAAATGCTTCTTTCAAATCGACAATGGCGGCCTCCGTAGCGTAATGGCTAAGACGCTGGACTCACGATACGTAAGGTTCCGGGTTTCGATTCCCGGTGAGAACTCAAAAAAATCAAAAGCGATTTTTCTCAAGCCTGGGTGTTGTGTGACGTTGTTCCCCTCTGTAATTGGGCCTCCTGCCTGTTGAGGTGGTTTAAAAAAAAAAAAAAAAGCGCAAAAAAGGTTTTGGTTTTTCGCCAAAAAAATTTCCGCTACATTGCGTAGAGCGAATAATTGATCCAATATTTTGCCAACGGCGCTTCAATAGACTGATGTCTCGGTATTTCCCGCCACTATTTCCCGCACTCTGCAGTAAAAGCCTTTCTTTTTTTTTTCTTTACTTTTTTTTTTTTTTTTTTTTTCTTTCCCTCGTATAGAGGCAAAACACAGCACTCCTCCAATCTAATGGGAGTATATTCCTTACGACTAGGGCACTAGTTTGATAAGCTCATGTAGCCACGCCAGAACCTTTTTACCACCTGACTTTATGAATTCTGCTGCAACGTTATAGAAACCTTGCGCTTTTTCATTACTCATACGAGTACATTTGACAGCACTGACATTTTCTTTCATCAGGCTTAAATTATTCTCTGCATTCATACTGTACTTCAGAAGGTATTTGGTTTTTAACCATACCTGAGTTGCCAGTTGTGTTTTCATATGTTTCCTTCCACCTTTTTTTCACTTCACATTTCCAGTAACTTTATCCTTTACTATTGTCATGCATCCCACTTTCTGTTACTAATTCGGGGAGTCTTTTCCCGCATCTCCAGATTTGGGTTTTGTGTATTGTATGTCATATTTGTGTCACGTTATTTAATAGTCAAAAAGCTGTGTACTTAGTAATTTTTGTAATTTCAATCATTACGATTATAAAATGCGTAGTAAAAATAGCAAAATACATTAATATAAAGACTAATAGTTTCCTTTGCCTGTATTTTTTTAAAAATAAATACAGTCGCAGTACATTAGGTATAAAAGCAAAATGTTATTTTTACCCCACCTAGCAGGTGTAACAAACAGT
This sequence comes from Micrasema minimum, assembly GCA_022494985.1. Lineage (NCBI taxonomy): Eukaryota > Metazoa > Arthropoda > Insecta > Trichoptera > Brachycentridae > Micrasema > Micrasema minimum. The sequence goes on from JAGVSP010000596.1 coordinate 111,509, forward strand.
TAAGTGCTTTTATAAAGGAATCCTCGTACATGCTTGTGAAATTTGAATTCCATAATTATTTTTAATTCTGCGAAAATAGTCAAGATAATAATGTTGTGAATGTGAGCACATAATAACTAGAAGCAGTTATTTATTTCGAAGCTTTATAATATGCGAATAATGTTTATTAAACGCATAGATTATTACAAGTATTGTTTAGAAACTATATATTACCTTAGATTTAATACGTAGAAAATCTATATAAAGCAATATTTATTATGTGGAATGACATTAATAGTTCTATTTTTATACTAATATATCGCACCCTGAGGCGTTTTTAAACGTAGAGGATATGGTTTTTAAAATACATTTTATTCTATCTATTTCTTTCGAGTACTATCGAAAAGAAAGTTGTTTTTTTTTAATGAATGATGATTCGAAAATTGAAGTTGAAGTTTAAAACACGACCTCGGGTGACTTTTGATTTGCTTAAAAATGTATACCTTCCTAAAACTATACAAAAGTAGATACTTCAACTTAAACATTTAACGTCAAACATCATAATTTTCAGTTTTCACATCTCACAATTCAAATCTCGGTTAGATTTCGTTTAGATAGCTAATAATAAATAGATTTTTTTAGCAATCTTCAGTCGACAAAATTAATAATGAAAACTTAATTAGCCATGGATGTTTCTCTGAGTTTATCTAATGTGTAGAAGGTTATAAAAAAATTGCATGATTAATTTTTAATAATATGCATGTTTGAACGTATTCTGTTTTTTTTTTAAATTTATTATTTTATTTTTTATTTCAATATATACATAAAAGAAAACAATACATGTCATACTGAGTTGCCTACTGCAACTCGTCAGTAGGTGTATAAATACAAATTCAACTAAAAATAAAACTACACAATACATACCCTAGCGCAAAATTAAAATACATATAAATTCAATACAAATTGTCTTCAAAATATTTCTCAATGCGCCTATATTACCCATCTAAAAGAGATTTAAGTTGTTAGACACTATAAAATTTACACACATTATTTTATTGCATCCGGCAATCACGCTTAAAGTTCATATTTCCAAGATTTCAAAAACTTTTGTCTATTGAATCGACTTTCAAATTACGAAACTAATGTATATGTGGAGGATGTAATATTTTTGGCCAAACTCTGTCGAATGCTGAATATTAATAAAATGTAGTCTCCACAAATTATTAAAATCGTGTCATTGTTTCATCTATGGTTTCCTCATTTAATTCTTAACATTGATCGTCTACTGTCTATTCCATAGATCATCGCTGTTTTCTAGGATGTTTAAAAAAATTACGAAACATATTAATGTTATTATTTTCTCTGAGTAAATCATTTTCGCTCGTGGTTTTTTTGCACGTTTAAACATTTAAAAATACGGTTTTTAGAACCTTTTTAAACCATTAAGTATTGACGGTCACGTGATAGACTTCTTTTTTGCAATCTTTTTATACTTTTACAATCGCCCGAGGATGCAATATTTATGAAACCAAGTGGTTTGCGTACTTAAGGACTGAATCCTGATAATGGACTTGCAGCGTGCCTTGATAAAAGAAGTAAGGATGACAAGGCAAAACAACTCAAACTGTATTTAAAATGCTGCTTTATATTTTGTAAATGTAAATGTTGGTAGGTAACTAAAGATAATCGGGTCTGATGATAATGTAAAAACCCGAGGAGGTTCCATAATAATAATAATGAGATATATTTTTATCAAATTATCGACGTTTAAATTAAAGAAAATGTTCATTTGTTTAAATTAAATTAACCTTCATTTTTCACGTAGTAGGTTGCTAGGGCTATTTTATCGCCTTTAATTATTTTTAATTCGTTACTGGATCCGCCACGATGAGACTCTCTGGTAACTTTGTCCGAACGAGGATCCAAATATGGAAGGACTGACCAGAGCAGGACTCAACGGGGGCGGGAAATGACGATGAAGGACAACCAGGAAGGGCAAATTATCCTGGAATACTCTAGAAACACCAGGTTGAACTGGCGTGGCGGGACACAAACCGAGGGGGCACAGCACACTATAACTCACTTTCACCGAGGGGGATTCGGGAATTGGTTTCTGGGAAGCTTGGAGATGGATGACGAGTATGACGAGGGGATTTCGGTGGAAAGAACGAAGGAAGGTGGAAGGATGGATGTTGCGAGGTCAGAGTAATGTTGCTGCGCTGAGCGGATTTTCGAGACGGACGCGGTGTTGGAAATAGGTGTAGACAAAACGGAATGGAATGGATGAAGGTAGGGAATAAATTTTGGAAGTAATCCGAACTACCTATCACCAAAAAGTACCATAAATGGCCAAACCGGTTACTAACAACAGTTTCGGAGAAATCATTATTCCTTTTTGCCATATTTAATCATATTGCATAGAAAGTGTAGGCCTTATGATTATCAAGTGAGTAGATTTAGTGAAATTTTAGTATTACCCACTCGTAAAGAGCCTTGCAAAGTGCCTACAGCGAAGGCTAGTGACTAGGGATGAGGAGTTAAGACTTAGTAGGTGCCCACCAAAGGAAATATCTATGTTTACCTAGTATTAGAATGAATATTGGGGATGATAATGAAGAATATTATATTTACAATTTGACATCTCAACAGAGACGAGAAATTTGGAAGGGAATATGGATATCTAGGCGTTTACAGGGCTTATGACCTGTCATTGGCTGGGTTAAGAGGCCACTTGATGTATTACAGCATTCCCCATTTCACCTAGTATTTGATATCCATATCTGCCAATATACAATAAAATGGCGCGACGCTTCAAATGTGAACACTCTCTGTCATCCATTGCAATCATATTTTTCAAATTTCTCGTCTCTGTTGAGATGTCAAATTGTAATTATTAGCCCGTAATGGGTGAAATCCAGTTTTTGTCTACAAGTATTTGGACACACTCAAAATGTTGTTTAATATTATATTTTATAATTTAGAGCTTTCTAAATACCTCAATACAGGTATATAACATACTTATTAGATAAATAAATATATTTTGGGTGTGTTCAAATACTTGTACACAAATCTGGATTTATCCCAAGACAGGAGTAGGTATATTTATGTCATTTTATATCCCTACATAGATGAAGTAATTTTTTTCCAAATTAAGGAATATGGATATTCGAGCGTTTGCAGGGCTTATTACCTGTCATTGGCTGGGTTAAGTGGCCACTTTACGCACTAGTTACGCGCTAGTAAATGGTTTTCGATTCGTAACATAAATACAAAATTAAAAATGTTATCTGGGGTGGATATTCGCTAATAAGCGGAATGGAGAATGTTGTAGAACGTAAAGTGCCCACTTAACCCAGCCAATGATAGGTCACAAGCCCTGTAAACGCTCGAATATCCATATTCCTGAGTTTGGAAAAAAATCTACTTCCAACATATGGAAAGAGAAAAAAAATCCGATCAGCGCTATCGGTGTCTAAATGGGCAGTATATATAATTATAGGATAACAAAGTATTATAAGTTGGAACCAAAAAGAACCCTTAGATGGTTTGCCATTATCCATTATATTGTCTATTACCCATTATATTGTCCATTACCAATTACCCAGTCCCCTTCATTCCATTACCAAAGTTCTGGTAAAACTATTTACAGTATGTCGGCTTCATTCCGCTGACCTCAACAATTCTAAGAAAATAAATTGCTTTAAATATTCGCATTGATAATGCAAATTACTCTGAAAGACTTCATTGTCAATATACATGTCACATAATGTAACCTGGTGAATTGGAACTCTTGAAATATTGTACGTAACCAAATGCAGTTATCTCCTTTCTCGTGTAACTTATACTCTAAATATATACTGAGATTTTAAATCACGTATGTATACACATAAAAACATTGATTAAAATGTAACAATTCAAAATAAAGGCATTTTCCAGAAACGACATTTTTTTTTACAAAAAACTGGTTTTACATGAAGGGCAATAGCTTACTGTATAATTCCATCTGATCGACCTATAGGAACAAAACTAGATTTTTAAAATGTCAAACTTAAACGTATCTGCAACAAGAGTATGTACATAAATTACTATAAACTAGTAGGTATATACGAGTATGAGGCAGAATGTTTTATATATTTATTATCCTCACCTAAATAACAGGTTACAAGAGAACTCCGCGCGCCTGGATCTTAATATAAATACCAAAAAGACCCAGTTCATGTGCAATAAGTCATGTCCTGACCCTGACTATCCCCTTTACAACAATGGGCAGAGGATCGAAAAGGTTGACAGCTTCAGATACTTAGGTGTTCATATAACTGAAGATGGCAGCACGCACAAGGAACTCGCAATCCGTCTAGGTATACCTTCAACACGATGCGTGCTGTCTGGAATTCCAGTTTATACTCGGTCAAAACAAAATACCGACTCCTTAATTCCTTTATGGATGCGAATCCTGGCACCTCACAAAAGCTCAGAATGCTCGCTTGTTGAGCTTTGAGAACAAGTGTCGGAGAAGGATTCTAGGCATTAGGTGGTTTGACTTCATAACCAACGCTAAAGTTAGGGAACGGACGCAGCAACCTCCAATAACTGGAGTCGTGAAGATGCGGCGATGGACCTGGTTTGGGCATGTACTCCGGATGCCTCGGGAGAGCCTGAACCCGAGCTCCCTCTTCTTTACGCCTGCAGGATCCTGCCGTCCATGATGACCATGATGACCATCCTACGGCTTTATTCGTCGGAGCTGATGGATGCGGGCCTGACGTGGGAGGAGGCGCGAGAGAGCTGGCTGGTGACAGGTCTCCTGGAGGGATCTAGTAATGTCCACATGCTCCACATAGGAGCGAACGTGGCAAAAGAAGAAGAAGAAGAAATAAAGTCCTTTTGACAAGTGTCGTTTATTGAATGGTTATGTCTTCAAATAATTACGGCTGTTTTTTGAAAATCAATTATAAAATCTTGTTTTACAACTTATTTGAATTATAACTTTTAATTTTTACACACTGTACGTACGTAATCGTTACAGGTAACTAAATATGTAAAGTAAATATTATTATATAACGCACAAAGATATCAACAATCCTTTTTTTTTTAAAGAAACATTGAGTTATTTAAATATGTATACTCAAATATCTTAACTTTTAGTCGGAAATAACTGTGCCAGAAAGCAGGAAATAAGTTGTACTAAGTCGAACCTAAAGATTCCAATCCGGAGTCCTCGAATCTAGCAATAGAGTTCATGTCGATTTTGTCTATCAATTTGTTAAAACATTACTTTAGAAAATGTGAAATTATGCTTCGAAATGTTTTTATCAGTAAAAAAGTAGAAGATAACTGTTAAAAAATCTATTATTAGAACCGACATTCTTGCAATTTATCGTCTTGGCTATTTAATGTGTGTTTTTACAGTTTAAAAAAAATTATCAAAGGATTGATAATCATCAAATAATTAAGTTTCAAACAATACATTTTCTAGATTAACTACTAGTTTGGATACCCCTAATATGTATATAAGATTTCAAATGTATGTAAAACGTTTGGCGTGAATTGAAGATAGTCACAATACATTCAATTTATCTCAATAATTACGAGAGGATGAATGTCAAACATAGAAATGAAAATCCTAAGTGAGATTATTTATCAAAGAAAACAAGTTATTGTTTTAAAAGTGTAATTTTCAATGCTTTTGAACTCAATAATAATGGCATGGTTTAGAAAACAAAATTCCTTTCAGAATGTTATTCTGGTTATTTATTGTATTTATAAGTCAGCCCTTTTGTGATAAATTTGATAAGCCATGTATGTAAAGCGCTTACATAATAGTGATTTGTGATGTTGATTCTCATGAGCACATAAATATTTGTCAATATTTGTAAAGGGCCCTTTCAAGACTATTAATACTTTACATTAAGTGTCTTTGTTCAGAATGTGCATATTCTAATATTTACATACATCTTGTGATGTCATCGTGTTTGTAGAGATATTGGAATGTTTTATAGTACGAAATGTAATCATAAAGAGATTGAAAAGCTTTTGAATACTTCTTCGTTCTCGTTTTATTTATAAACGCATCGACAACTTTGGACGAAAGTAGCTTTTAAGGCAGTTGAATTAAATTTTACGTCGCTTGTTCAGTGTTGTATTAATATACTTCAGTTTTTCAGTCAGCTAATCTAAAGAGCGACTTATCAAATTTAAACATGCTAGACCACGATGCAAAAACTTAAATATGTACAAATCTGTTAGTCTTATATTAAAACAATGAATAATGAAATAAAAAATGATAATTAAAGAAATTTTATATTTAATTCCATTTGTTTCTTCCTATATTTTATTACCTGGGAAGTACTCAACTTTAACCGAAGAGTTCTGCTAGGAATAAAATGTATTTCTAACGGTACTTCTCAAAACACGACTCCAGCAATTAATTTAATTGTCATGGGGTCACTCATTGTACTTCCAGCACTGTCTCAACTCTCCTCTCTCCTCTTACAGCGAGTTTCATTCTATGCTGCTCCACTTTACTTCATTTCATTGTCAGGGAGTCACTCCATCCTCATTATTCCTTTTTCCTCATATAATAATGATGCGAGATGGAGAAACAGCTGATTTCTTGTAATTAATTTTCTCCTTGACAAAGAGGGACTTATTATACTGTCACTCCAAGTCACCTCTTTAAAACTTGCCCCATTTTTGGACATTGATCTATTGAGTTTTAGACGCAATGGACAATAATGGACAATAATAATAAAGTACAGTATCAACAGCATGCATGCCCTATGCACTATTATGTGCGGATAAGGAGAAGTAATACCTAGTAATCGCTAACAATTAATAGGTACTGTCATGTTATTCTCCCGCCTCTCGTAAGAATGACATTCCTGACTTCCTTTTAACTGATAAAAAAAATAGCAATTTAACTTTTGACCCCGTTATTCTACCTTATTTCATTACCACACAGAATCTGCTCTATGGTAAGTGAAATCTCGTTCTGAGCTTTTTCGTCTATGATTCCTTCTTGCAAAAATAACTGTCATGGCGAACGGCCGCATTTATTTTCTATTCAGGCCGACCCGGCATAAATCCTGGGGAATGAAGACGTAATCGTAAGTGTTATAGCTTTTTAATATTAACTTCCATCCCCGAATCAAAACTACGTACTACAGCCCAGTCACTTTAATCTTTTCAGGTCTAATTCCCTCCCTTTATACCCTTCTATATTACCATGACATAATATTATAATATTATAATTTAAAAATGGCCTAGACACTGATCCGTGTCTAGTTATCAGCTAGTTACCGAGTGTCACACGCTGACCGGTACATCACGGAACGCAGATATTATCCCATATCCGTCATCGCTCACGCGTGAAATTCCGGATCACGTGTGAGGATATTTTTACAATTTGATGCCTCAAAGGACTAATTAACAAAGCTTCACCTCGTGCATGTCCTGATGTGGACACTGCACACTGACGATACATGGATTCTTCACCTCTCTTCAAAATTTCACCTCTACATAAAATTAAAATTATTAACCTCCAAATCACTTCGTTCATCTCAACACTAGCCTGTTTTTTTTCTTTAATCTTCGACGTAGAACTTTTTTAATTGTAAATTCCAGTATGAATGATTCGATGGATGGATTCATTACTTAAGTTTTCAACCTATATTTGCAATTATATCTTTATTATATTTTGTCAAAATTATAACCTATATACTTACGTGCCTAACACATCATCTTAACCTTGTAAACATACTTATATTTTAATTACACACATTGAATTTCTATAGCTTTGTTTTATTTATATTCTGAACTCTGTGGTATTTCAATCCTTGCTTACTTTTATAAATTTTCGTGAGTCTCTTGCTAACTGATTGAGCTATGCAGGTGAGCGTCTGAGGTTGTTGAGCCAATCAGGTAAGCCTCTCAGCCACTACGTTACAGTACCTAGGTACCCGAAATTCAATTTATGGGCTCAGCAGAGGTAATGGAAAAATTAGTAAGACAATTTTTTTTTTTATGAAAATATCCCTAGCACCTAGGCGCTAGATTATAACTAGGCTCGGAAGTATAACGCTCATAAAGTTTAAATTCAAGAGGCTGATATTTTTTACGCAACGCAGAAAATAAGTTTTTTTTGCTATCATTCACCTAAGTGAAATTTTTCATCTAAATCAATATTTTTTTGCCAGAATCGGGTTAGAGTAAAAAACTAACTTAAATAAGTTATATTATTTATTTATTCATACATTTGCAGTCTGAACAGTTATTTGTGTTATGACCCGACTTGCTAGATCCGTGTTTAGTTTTTACCTTACTAATAACAATCATGTAATTTTTCCTAAGGGGTAGGCAGAGAAGATAGAATGCCAAATTTTTACAGTTGTAGTTGTATCAGTTACCTTTCCTAACCACGCATTAAAATATAAAGCGTTATAAGGACCGGGGAATGCGATTGTGCGGAGAACCGGCCACCCTCCCTCGTAAGAAAATTGTATTTTTCATATTTTTAATTGTAATTCTATTTAACTCGATGTACAAGCGGGAAACCAGTGAATCTACATCATATTTGGAGTAAATCTTGTACAATTAATTTTTTTCGATTTGACCAATAATTTTCAAGAAAATTGATTAAGAAATGTTTTTTTTTAAATTTATTTTTGCTAATTGTTTTCAAATATTATTTGTTTAGTCAAATTAATACTATTCACAAAGAAACAAAATTTAAAAAAAACACATATTAATAAGAAATCATGCAATTTTACTTTTATTAGAAAAAAAAATTTTTTTTTCAAATCATTCAAATGTCATATTACACATTCGTCTCCAAATATGATTTAGATTCACCAGTTTTCAGGTTGTACTACGAGTTTTGTTACACCCTGTACATTTTTATTTGGTCATTGTTTTGCTTTACTTAAAATTTTGTTCGTAAACACGCGAAAGGCACTGATTGGCGCCTATTTAAATAAAGTAAAAATAAAATTAGGCTAACTGGCTAGCGTATACCTACATCCCACATATTATAATTGGTTAATAAAAATTACTAATATATAGTATATTATCACTCCACATAACCATGTTATCATATACCACCATCTCACTTCCTAACAATGGCACACTTTAGCTGGGGATTTCTACCTGTAGCTCGATCACAGATCACTATCGACGCGATAACGATTTCTTACCATGGATGTTAAACGTTTTCGCGATCACAATGGAACACGCGTTAAAAGTTATCGATCGGGATTATTAAACGAGCGCATCAAGTCGCGAGCCATTTCCGAGATATATCTTCTTCGCACATATCTTCTTTCAATCTTTCTCGAGTGCCGTATTGCATTTAGCCGGCGTTTGGCAAGCCCAAATATTGAAAAAAGCAGTCGACATAATAAACAATCCGACACGCGCGTTGACTTTCTTGATTTGACGTTTGACGTTTAGCCGCGATATTTATTATCATCTATGGTGCTCGGCAACGCGAACGTGGTATGAACGTATGTTCATTGTGATCGGTCAAATGGTTAGCGTTAACACGTGGTTAGCACGTTTTTAACTACGTCGATAGTTATCTGTAATTGAGCTCCTGATGATAATAATATTCTTCTAGGAACAATAAAGCGCATTTCAGAGCTAAGGCGCCTTGACTCGGAGATCACACAGAACAAATTTAATGTTTGTTGAGGTTAATGGATGTTTAATATCCAAATTATCCTAATAAATTGTATTTGCCATTCCGTAATGTGAGAAAATTTGGTACATAAAGCTACTAATTGTGTTTTTAGAGGTGGTGGTTTCAACATTTGTAATAAGTTTTAATTAAAAATTCACTTTTTATTCTACTCGTATATACCTACAGTACCTACTACTACAATACTACTTTCCTTTGGTTTACCCAATAGTGCATAGGAAACTGAATTGGTACACCAAGTGCAGTGTCTCTTGATCATTTTATTTAATGAAGGTAGGATCAGTCTTACGCTTCAACACCAGTCCAAGGTATCACATATGAAATATTTTACTTAAAAATCACATTAAAATAAATATTTCCCCATCCAAATAGATCCCCATCGGGAATCGAACCCGCGACCTCATGCATGGCAGCATAACGCGCCACCGCTACATCACGAGGCGGACAAAGTTACTTTTTATGTTCACAATTAGTGGCAGCGTCACCTAGTGGGAAAATGTTAAACACGAAGAATTTCCGATAGAGGCTTTTACAAAAGTGATGCCAACGAAGGTTGTGTGGTTTGTGTTTTTAGTTGCCCTCTATAGATGGCGCTAGTAAAAAAAATTTACAGCAGTTTGGGGCAACGAAATTATTATTATTAGCGAGCTTAATAATGTGTTATAATATTTTAAAATATTATAATACTTACTAAATTTGAGGTCATCTTTTATACTTATTATCTTTCTTACTTATTATACATTGCCTTATATTTTTACTTACAGCCATAATATGTCCGCTGAGAATAATAACGTTCATAAAATTAAGAGTTTTTTTATTATTGATATCCCAACAGAGACAGAGAAACTCTGGAAACGAATGTGGGTTATCTAGGCGTTTACAGGGCTTATGACCTGTCATTGGCTGGGTTAAGCGGCCACTTGACGTACTACAACATTCCCCATTCCGCCCATCATCTAATAATCATATATGACAAATTTTTGAAATACTATATTTATTGAAATCGTTTTCGTCATTCCGCTTTACAGAATTGTTCTATGCTAGTGTCATCTGTTGAGAAGATTGCAAAGCATTTTTTTTTTGCAATCATATTTTATTCTAATAAAGGGTAGGGCCTTACCTACATAGATGTATTTATTTTTACTTACCTACATAGAGCTTTATTACTTACTCTAGAAGAGGCCTGAAGATGTCTCTACAATTTGTTTTATTTTGCTTTATATTTTTAACTAGTAAATCTTTTTAAACAACAGTTTTGAAATGAATACAAATACTTGTAGACAAATTTTCTATTCCATTTGATTATTGATCCTTTTTTGTTGGTAAAGTTTTTTTTTATCGACGTCAAAAAAGAAGTAAACAAGATGCTAAATGTTTTGATCGAACAGTGGAGAGGGACTTATTAATATCCTCTTAGTAATTTGTTATAAAATATAACCATGATAGTAGATATAAGCTTTTAAATTTAAATAAAGAAAAACTGATAGGTAGGGAAATAACAGATCATTAAAATAACAGTGTGTATTTTTAAAACATTTATTGACCAAAAATATGTACATTCACATGGTTAATATTTTCTCATTCCAAATTATATCATAATATAAACTGATTTCAATATCTGATTTATCTTATTTGACCTATACAACATTAGTAACCAGAAAAATTATGATTTTTAAAATATATACATACTTCCATTTAAAAAAAACTTTAAACATATTATTATTGCATCACCGACCAATGAAGCCCTTAAAATAATAATCTAATCTACTCAAAGTGCATATTATACTATATATTTAGTAAAAATTCTTAAGTTTTATTAGTTATCACGATTTGTGACGGACTTCCAGTACCTGTTTTGAATTTGTATGAAATCCGTTCCTCCGATAAAAAAGGTCTTTTAAGGATATTTTTACAGATAATATAAAAAGAGAGCTTTTGAACAGTTTGTTCAGAATTTTTTGTTTGCCTCTGTAAATATATTACTTTTGTACTGTTGGTTTGTGTCTTGGCTAAGACCTTTAATATCGGTTGTGCCGGCTGTTAGTAAGGGGGATTGGTGAGCTGGCGCCATCTGTGTTCGTGCTAGTAAGCTGCTAGTTCCCCTAACAGGCGCAATCACAAGTACAGCGCTTCACTCGTTTCTCGCGGTGCAGGAGGGAATCCACGGATCTGGTGGAGCGCACTGAACGAGGCTGGACATCTGGAAATATAAATATTTAATCAATAAATAAGTCATCATTATCACCCACCAAGCGGATGTTCACCACAGAATTCCCGAATCCACATTCGTTTCCAGAGTTTCTCTGTCTCCGTTTGGATATTAATAATATTTTATATTAACCCAATATGAGTATAACCCAGTTATGTGTCTACAAGTGTTTGAACACGTTCAAATAAATTGAAGAGACACCTTCAGGCGTCTTCTAGTAAGTAATTAAACTCAGGAGTCTTAACTACATCAAAAAGATTGATAGCCAAATGCTTTCCGATTTTCTCAACAGATGTCACAAGAGAGAAAAAATGACGAAGATTTTCGAAAATTTTTGAATGTTCTTTCATAATTTATACTAATAAACCTTCCGAAATTTGTCATGTATCTATAGTTATCAGATGATGGGCGGAATGGGGAATATTGTATATACATCAAGTGGCCGCTTAACGCAGCCAATGACAGCTCATAAGCCTTGTGAACGCCTAGATAGTCCACATTCGTTTTCAGAGTTTCTCTGCTTCTGTTGGGAAATCAATAATAGTAAAGAACTTGTTGGTTCAACTCACAGTGCGGCCTCTCGGGATCCTGCACGGTGGGTCTGTTGTCCACCTCCTTCTCCTGCACCATCATTGGGACAGGAATGTTCACGGGAAGAGCGCGAGCCATGGCTTGACGCTCCATCATTGAGTTTCTAGCTTCGCGGCTATCTTCAGCCTACAACAAAAATAAATCAATTTATTGTATTTGTAGATTTTTTGTCTTTGTTTACATTGTTCAATATTTCATTGACGATTGTATCACCGCTTTCTTTTTGGTAAAATTCATAACATATCAATTAGTATAGAAATATATAATATTCTCATAATATTAATGCGCACTTTATACGAGACCGAAAACTGCACAGTTTATTTATTTATTTATTTCTTATTTATTACATATATAATTTTACAGTTTGGAATGATTGTATTTCAGTTATTTAGGTATAACCCCGTGCCTCACTGAAATATTTACAAAAAAAGTACATTTATATGATATGAATATAATTTGATTGTAAAAAAGAATTTAAAAAAAAAAATATAATAAAAGGAGATTAAGTAATACAATTACAAGGAAATAAATATAATAAAACTGGACAAACGGTAAACAAGAGATATCAAAATAAATATGCATATTGAAAAAAAAATATAAAAAGTTCTTCACTTATCATTTTTGGATTTTAGTAAATAGATGAGCCACACCCTTCCCCACTCCCATGTATCAGCCAGTCGTGTACATTCGTCTTAAACGTATTTAAATTTTTGGAAATCTTAATGTATATTGGCAATATATTAAAGAATTTAGGGGCTAAAAATGTATGATTCCTTTGAGCCATTGTCAATCTAGTGAGAGGGCGAGTATAATTAATCCCTCTAGCAGTTCTAGTTTCAACTGTTTGTTGTGACCTTAGTTTATCATCTGTCTGCCAAAATGCATTAATGCTTCTTTTGTGTACAGCTGCCGTATATCCAGAACTTGGTAATTACTAACTAAACAGTTCATTAGTCGGATATCTTAAGGGCAGTTTGTTTATTACTTGGATTATAGTTTTTTGTACTTTGGAGATGGGGTCTAGTGTAGTAGGAGCTCCACCTCCCACCCTATAATACCATTATTGTGCAGTTTCATGTTCAGAAAACTGTACAGTCTGTCAGACACGCTAAATACGTATATTTTTTAAGCGCGGCTGTAAGTAACTGTCTATAACTATATTTGCACACAGGAAATTGTTAAAAATAGCTATTAATGTAAATATATATTATTTGATTTTTACGATTTTAAAAGCATTCGGTACATCAATATCTACTTAAACGTTTACACAAAAAAACATTAACTGTCAGGTCAGCCAAACCTCGAGCCGATCATTCAATATTCCATACAGTTTTCTCTTTATATGGGACAGTTTGCAAACTGCACAAGAAACTGTACAGTTTTCTGTATAAAGTGGGCTTAAGAATTATATATATTGATTTTCCACAAGATGCGGAACAATATTTTCCCAGAGAACTGAAAATCAGTAAAATAATATAAAGATACACTTATTTTATTTCACCGCCGAATGATTTGAAATCATTTGAATTCTCAACACGCAAGATCATGTTCAACAATATTTATATTCACAAACAATACCGCAAATGGTTTGATATTGACCTGAGTTTGTTCTTCATTTTGTTTGAACTATAAATCAATCCTTCCGTCCATTGTGGCATTTAAGTCATATTTTATTTATGGTACCACATAAAATAGTTGATTGATAACTTGGATCAAACGGAGAAGAGAACTCAACTGTTAAATTGGAGGATTGTCGAAACAAATACAATCTAATCTCAGACCTTAGATAAAACAGATCGAGGCTAGGTACCGTTTGGTGTTTAGAGTCATTGAACTATTTGCTACAAGGGTTTCAGGAGAAAATGTTTTTCACAGTTTTTTTCTGGACACTTTTTCACTTTTGAACCTAAAATATTACCTAAGCTTAACTAACTACTCATCACGCCATTTCTCCGAAGGGGTAGACAGAGAGCATAGAAGCCACTCTGTTCTCTCATAGTTCCCTTGCTTTTTACACGTTCATGCATCATCTCATGCACGCACGTCGTTTTTCCGACTTTTCACATGATCACTTTTAAGTATTTGTTGTACTTGATCATTCCATGTCTTTCTCGGCCATCCTCGACTTCTACATCCAGACACGCTTGCATTGTAAATCCTTTTGGCCGTTCTTTTGTCATCCATTTGCTCCACACGACAAACAATTAAAAATAAAAAAAATGTTTTCATTAAATAAAATAAAAATTCTCCAAAAACACAGTTGATTAATGCAATTTAATATAACTACATACCCACTATAAATTTTTATAATTGCTAATGTATGATTCAGTATTCCTTTTGTTTACACTGTGTTTACAAGTCCAAAATTTATTTATTTACAGGAAAACCAACAGTCAAAAAACATTATAACAAACATTTAAAAAAAACAGAGTGGACCAATTAGAGGTTCTCAAGGTAGCAACAAAAGTAGGCAAAAAAGAAAGAAAAGTATTATCATCATAAGACTACTACAAACAAATTACATGTACATAAAATAAAGTTCAAAGGTAGAAAAGAAAGAAAAAAAAATGCCAACAAAACGTGACCAACAAAGTGTGACTTCACTCGGATAGCAAAATGACATTGTATTCTCGTTTTCTGGTCACCTTATGGGGTTCAACCTTCAACTCATTATTACGTCATGAACTGTTATAACCAAGTTACTTGTAATTGTTAAACGAATGAGGGTCAAGTTTTAACTTATTTTTACTTCTCACTAAAGCGAGAGACTTGCTACAGTAATGGACGTAGCTATCGGAAGTAACCTACATTCTCGGCAGCTGATATTGCAGGCACCTTGTTCTGCCGAAACTCTGATGGATACACATCAATAATATGAAAACATTCAATCAATCGGACATGAATAAAATACTATTACAAAATCTCACTTTGAAACTGGGGATAAGATTTTGATATCCTTTTGTATCGAAAAAAATGCTTACTGATAAAACAATTCAATTTGGAACATATGGATTCCACAAACTGCCTTCAAGCTAAGCATTCCCCATTATTAAGAGCAATTACTTGTTTTTCAAAGTTTGAGGGGGTTCACGACTTGGACCCGTTTAGCGACTCGGCTCTCTGCTATAAGCTGAGTAGCGCAAACCTATTATAACCTACATATTGTCTCCTGCGCTTAAATATTCAGATTTCCCAATACGTACACCACACTCCACACACATACCACAACACAACATGCACATGACATAACATAATCACTTTATATACTATTGTTTGCTCACTTCATGTTTTCAGAAATTTGTCTTGTACATTGTGTTGTCCACGTAATTTGTGTTATGTTGTAAATATTACCCAATAACAGAAGGGAACAACATCACAAATATCCAGACAGAGAAAAATCACCTTTGGTTTTTTCTCACCGGGAATCAGATCCAGAACCAGCGTGTCGTAATTCAAGTCAATAAGCCTTAACCCGTGTGCTATGGAGGTCGAAGTCAACGTAGTATCAAATAATTGTAAATCATAAATATATTTAAATGGTAGATATGTAATGTGTATTGTATACTTAAATATTTATTTTCGAAAAATTGTATTTTAATGTTTATTTTGTATGTGTAAAAAATAATAAATAAATATTGTGGTAAAGAAAGTACTATACGAAGGTTGTCTGCGATACTCGGTTGGGGGGTTTTTAAGTGTTTTCGAAAACTGCACAAACAACAGAACAATATGCTTATAGTTATAAGAATACTTTTGGTGATAAACCTTCCCATAGGCCAGAAAAAAAAAAACTGCAAAATACAAGAAATTGTTGTACCCGTAGTTTCATGTGAATTCTATACGATCTTTTTCACTTTTGAGCTCGATTTTAATGTTTTTAAAAGGATTATGTACACTGTACTTACTCGCGTACTTATCCACATACGTTCGTGTAATATGTTGTTCACCACATTTTAAACAGAACCCATAGAAATAATACCCATCTTCTAATACGAAAATATATACCTATGCCTTCATAACTCCTGCATCACACCTGTTCTCCTCAGTGCCTGCGAATCGTGGCACCTAACCAGGGCCCAAGACAGCAGACTTCTGAGTTTTGAGAGTAGTTGTCTTAGAAGAATTTCAGGTGTGCGGAGGTTTGACTTTGTAAGGAACACAGAGGTGAGGCAACGGACACAGAAACCCTTGGTATCTACTGTCATCCGGCGAAGGCGTTTCGGCTGGCTAGGCCATATACTACGTATGCCTCCCGAGAGCCTTAACCATGCTTGCCTATTTTACAAGGCATCAGGTTCTCGGCGTCCTGGTCGTCCACTGTTGACAATTCGTCGGCAGTTTGCGTCAGAGCTGCGGGACGTGGACTTGATTTGGGAGGATGCACGGGAGCTGGCGGCCGATCGCTTGGCCTGGAGGCAGTTTGTGGATTCCATATGCTCCACATAGGGAGCTGATATGGTATGATGATGATGATAATGATGTACCATTATACCTACTATCAAGACGCCTAAATTTGCAGTTTAAAGTAACGTCAATAATTCAAGCCTATGTCAGGTCAAGTTCGATATTATGGTTGCCACACTGAACATACACGAAGCTCCATCCTCCGGATCGATCAGTCGGAATAATTCATAATTACATCTGGCCACATTTCGCAATCGATCGCAATAAATGATAGCAACATAATCGGTTCTCGTCTGAGGTCGGCCTATATTCTGATGATTCTCGGAACCTGGTTGGCCGGTGCGGTGTGGGGAGGATAATACACATAATGAAGACACGCGGTCATGTAACCCGCTCTATTAAAACTGTCCCATGCCAAGCGATTGGACGCCAGTTCCCCAGCATCCTCCCAAGTCAGGTGCATATCAGTGGCGTGTCGTTCATAAATGCGGTAGATGCGGCGCATGCTTTAATATAGCGAAAATAGGCAAGCATGGTAATGGTTCTCGGACGACATCTGCGGTATATAGTATCCGGTATATAGTATACTAACATCCCTACCACTGTTAATTTGGGCCAACTGGTTGGTTTGGGTGATGGAAACAATGACAATTATAAAACATAAGCCGAGACGGTGGTAGGGGTACAATGAAAGTATTTGTTCGCGTACATAATCGTAAATTCATCCGTATTTTTATCACACTAACAATCTTAAAATCGCGGTTTAGCTTGTTGAAAAAATCGGTAGAGTTGGCTGGACTGAAAAAAGACTCCATAGTCTTTAAAGCAGTCTAGGGAAAGGGTGGGGCTTTCATTGCGGTTTATAGTCCAGCCAGCCGAATCGCCGTAGCTTGATAATAGTTGACAGCAGCGGTTGCTGCGTCCGTTGCCTCATTTCTGTGTTCCTTAAAAATTCAAGCCACTAAATATCAAGGATTATTCTTAGATACTCTTTATTGGTGATGAATATGATGTTTATCAAATAAGGGAAACAAATTTTTTAATATTTTATTTTTTCTTCCCCTTGACCGCATGCCCAGTTTTAAAAGTCACAGCACGCCACTGGTGCATACATTTATTTATTTATTTCTCTTTTGCCTAATTCCAGGGAGAAAATCGGAGATTTGTTTGTATCGAGGAACGGCCCTGGGCCACGTGACCACTCTTCCCCCTAAGGGAAATTATTCCGCCGGCCTCGAACCGAGAGCCGTCACTTTGAGCGGGTATCCTCGCCACCAGTGGGCTACAAAGGGCACTTCTCAAGGTGGTTTATTCAAGCGGTCTGCTCACTTATCATTTGTTGTTCAGACCTGATTCGAAAACATTAAGTTAATTTTAAATTTTGTAATCGATAACAATGTCCGCCTCGTAGCATAGTGGTAACGCATTTGGCTACCGTGCATGAGGTCGTGGGTTCGATTCTCGTAAGGGTCAACATGAAATATTTATTTACATGTGATTTATATTAATGTGATGTACCTTGGACTGGTACTGAAGCGGAAGACAGATCATCCTACCTTTATGTAATGAAATGATGAAGATACACTGCACTTGGTGTACCAATGCAGTGCCCTATGCACCATTGGGTGCGGATAAGGGAAAGTAGTAGTGTCTAGTAATTTCTTACTAAAATGACGCGTAGTAAATTATCCAATTATTATTGACACTGAGTTTTCAGAATAGGTGTCTTAGAAGAATATTAAGTTGCGGTGGTTTGACTTTGTACGGAACACAGAGGTCCCGAGAGCCTTAACCATGCTTGCCTATTTTACAAGACATCCGGTTGTCGGCGTCCTGGACGTCCACAGTTGACAATCCTTCGGCAGTTTGCGTCAGAGCTGCGGAACGTGGACCGGACTTGAGAGGATTCACGGGAACTGGCGGCCGATCTCTTGGCTTGGAGGCAGTTTGTGAAATCCATGCTCCACGCGGGGAACGGATATGGTATGGAGATGATGATGATGATGTATTAAAGCTTTATTTTATTTTAAAATATTTGATTGTTTGATTTTTTAATTCATGAAAAATTAGTACAAGACACATTAACATTACTTATTGAGTATTATTAACTCAAAAGTAGAGATTCGATTTATTAAATAATAATATCATGTACCTACATATTACCTTCTTATACACCATTGATTTATGATATAATATTATCTGTTGGCACAATTAAAAGCTCGCAAATAACTTGGGTACATTAATAATGTTGAAAAAAAAGTTGAATGTTCTACTCAAGGTTAAAATTCGATGACCTGACATTAATGCGTTATTATACTGCGCACAATGTCGTTATAATAATTCGGACATCTTTTTCAGTGGGTACCTACACTTAATATGTTTACATCATCATCATTATCATCATCATACCATAACCGCTCCCTATGTGGAGCATATGAATTCCACAAAGCGATTGGCCGGGAGCTCATGTGCATCCTCCCAAGTCAGGTGCGTACATATATATTTATTTATTTATTAACCACCTTAACAGGCCTGTTGCTCGATCACAGATCACTATCGACTCGGTAATAAGGGACGTGATAACGATTTCTCACCCATGGATGTTTAACGTTTTCGCGATCACAATGGAACACGTGTTAAAAGTTATCGATCGGGATTATTAAACGAGCGCATCTAGTCGCGAGCCATTTCCCGAGATATATCTTAGTCGCACATATCTTCATTCAATCTTTCTCGAGTGCCGTATTGCATTTAGCCGGCTTTCGGCAAGCCAAATATTGAGAAAAGCAGTCGACATAATAAACAATCCGACATGCGCGTTGATTTGACGTTTGACGTTCGGCCGCCGTTCGGCTCGGCTCTGCTCGGATCTGATCGGCAATGCTCGGCTCGGCGAACGTGGTATGAACGTATGTTCATTGTGATCGGTCAAATCGTTAGCGTGAGCACGTGGTTAGCACGTTTTTAACTACGTCGATAGTTATCTGTGATTGAGCTCCAGGAGGGGATTACAGAGGAGAAGCCTGGATGAATCAAACTCGGAACCTCCGTATCGTGAGTCCAGCGTCTTAGCCATTACGCTACGAAGGCCGCCAATACGAATATTAAACATAACATTACCTAATTTAAATTGCACCAGTTTTTGCAGTGGGTAGTTCAAGGATTAATAACTAGGTACTTACAAATATAAAAATAAAGCTTATGTGGAATGTTGAATTTATTATGACACATTTTAATATTTACTGAAAAACGTTTTTTTTTAAAGCGTAACAAGGTCGGTTTATGAATTTTTGATGACAATTTGAGATTAAAGCGGCATTAAAGAATATATACTTTACCTTTATTGTGTTACCTGACTTGTACAGATACAAAACACTATATTTTCCAATAGTAGGTACTTTTTAAAGTTATAGGTAATTTAATATGATTTTACACTAGAAATTTTATGCGATTATTAATTTGTAAACAAAACTGAGCGCAATTTAAAAAGTGGTTTCGTTATTAAATCTGACTTGAGAGTCAATTAAGCTCATCTTTAAAATCGTGTTTTCTCTGGTTTTCATGAGACGAATTTTAGTGATTATAGCCGCAGTTTTCTTTATTTCTCTACGTTATTTTATTTTGACAAGCCTTAAAAATAAAATTGCTGCACACTATGGCTAAAAAACCCTATAAAGTGTCCAGATATTTGTTAAAACTACGTATTATACCTACCCTGTTCCATCATGGCCAAATTTACAATATTAAAAGTGTTTAAAATTTAATTTAACTTTAGTTTATGTATTACATGGTGTAACAGAACTCGATGTACAAGCGAGAAATCAGTGAATCTACATAATATTTGGAGTTGATATCGCAGAATTTTTTTATTTTATTTGACCCATACTATTCTAAAAAAGTGAGTTCGAAGTTGATTTTTTTTCGATAAGTTTTTGTTTATCAAATATCATGTATTTAGTCAAATTGATAATATCCATAAATAAAACAAAATCGAAAATAGCATTTTATATGAATTTGTAAATTTTACTTAATCCGCGGTAGGTAGGTAGGTAGTACTAATAAAAGCTTTTATGAGAGAAAAAAAAAATTTTTTTTCAAGCTCAGATTCAAGTCACGTTACACATTCGACTCCAAATGTGATGTAGATTCACCAGATTTCGGGTTGTACTAAGAGTTTTGTTACTCCACGATCCCTTACAAAACTTTCTTGATTCTGTCAAGATATCAATAATAGTAACTTAAGTTTCGTTAGTGATACATTTTGAATGAAAATGTTTTTCTATCTCACCTGTTGTGCCTCTTCGTTGGCTCTCTGCTCCTGTTCCTGGTCTTCCTCAGCAGCTCTGACTGCCTGCTGTACTGCCCTCAGGTCTGCGGCGCTCATCAGGGGAAGTCCCATGGGATCCATCTTAACAGAGAAAAAACAGTCAATTGAATATATGCACAAAAAGCACCTAGTATTAAAATGCTATTTGCCAAACGTCCAAAGTGGCTAGAGCTAAATTTGTGACTTTATTTTGAAAGTTAGCAATCAAAAAATTGAATTAAAATTTTACTAGCAGCACAAATTTTTCATTTAGCCAAGACTCAAGTCATAAACATGAAACTCTCATGATTATGTCTTTCAGCGACTTACTTTAATTAGACGCTCCATTCACAATCTAGCTTTGAGACTAGTCTAATAAAATGTTTTTTTTTCCCGTTAATATAAATATAATTAAATAATAGCTAATTAGCCTATATTTAAATTTTATAATGTAATCTTATGCCAAAATATAACATTTTTGGTCGTAATTATTATTTGTATGTAAATAGTAGGTATTTTAGTAAAATTACAGATAAAACGCATGTTGATTAATCATTAAATAGGTAGGTATTTGATAAATAATTGCCTTGTCCAACGATCTTGTTTGTATAACCCAAATACAAGGTGAAGCGCGAAACCTAAAAAATATTCGTTTGGCTTCTATGTTTTTAGCTGTACTCGCGTCTCAGACATTACTGATTGATGAAAATGAACGCTCATTACAATAAGAAAAAATAGTGAAAATGTGTTATCGTAATATTTCAAGTACGTAAGCAAAAAATAACAGATGTACGTTTTACATAAGTGAGTATTGAATATTCGTTTAAGGCTTTATATTTTTTATTTTAGATTAGTCAAGCAATTCCTTTTAAAATCGATATGGCTTAAAAGTCAGATGTCGAGTTTGAAATAGGATCGTCTTTATTGAGGTGCTTTCTTACGGAGTATTTTATTTTTAATTATTTGTTTTTGTCGGCGTAGAAGATCCAACCAGGAAATAATAAAAAAGAAGAGTTTATCAGTTAATCGCCGTTTTAACGACCAGAGTATGGGAGCGGGACTAAATTATTGGCAAAGGTTAATGAAACCAAATATCAGATCAAAGATGCATTAAGAACCACAAGAGATTCGTGCAATCAGTTAGAACCAGTTTTTACTTTTAATTCCCAAGCATTATTTTACCCTTCATACGTTGGTTATGTAAATATTGGTTTATCCCACTAAAAGCTTTTTTACTCTATTTTTCGTCCATCTCTGTGTATTATTTTGTATTATTATTACTTCATATCAAGTTCGAAAAACCAGAGTAAAAAGTTCAATCAACATACTGTTTTTCCAATGCAAAAGCCACAAAAAATATCTTATTTACGTACCCAATTTGTATACGAGTATACGAGATGACTGTAATTTATTTCAATTTTGTAATCAAAACTATTCCTTCGTTTTATTTTTTATTTTAACATAAAGTTTCCTTAATATTTTTTTATTTATTATTTAGCATTTGATATTACCTCGGTTTGCTCCTCTTGCGACACGTGACTATCCTGAGGAACCTGATCAGCCTCGACTTGTGGCATCTGTATCCTCTGCACGTGGATCCTGACCTCCCTGGGGATGAGAGCCATCTGCAGCGGCAGCCTGGGAAGCTCCGGCTCCTGTGGCCCTTGCTCCCTGATCTGGATCTGAACCGGGGACTGCTGCTCCCTCTGGGGGGAAGGGCTTTAGACGTGATCTCTCTAATCCTTTGAAGGATCTCCATGGGGATCTGCTGCTCTTGCGGACTTTCTCGGATTTGGTATGCCCCCTGCGGTCTTGGCATCTCTTCTCTGACTTGGAAGTGGACGCGCTGGGGTTGGGCCTCTTGCTCCCTCATCTGGAAGGGGTTTTGCTCCCTCATCTGGAAGGGGTTTTGCTCCCTCATCTGGAAGGGGTGTTGCTCTCTGATCTGGAAGTGCAGCTGCTGCGGGGACTGTGGCCCGAACTGTGGAAGGTTCCGGGGGATGAACTGAGGAGGGAAGGAGCGCTGGGGCATCTCCTGGGGCTGGAAGTGAGCATGGTAGTCCTGGGGAGCTTGGGGAGCTGGCGCCTGCAACAAAATAAACATTGGTTGTTAAAAGTGCATTTTATTGAATACAATAATTTATTTTACGCACGGATGTTTTTTTTCGAAAGGCTTAATATATTATTTTTTTTTACATTTTTTAATATAAAAAAAATGTATGCAATCTTATGATATTTGCACATATTTCAATTTGTAAATACTATTTTCAATAAAGCCTAAGCGGCTTGTGCTTGAAAATAGGAATCGAGTCGTGTCGAAGTGGGGATTTGAATCTACATATTGAAGTAATCTTCATTAACCTACTATTTCTGAAACCTTTTTTAGATTTTTAGTAACCAGTATTTGCAAACATAAATAGTTAAATTATTACCTACGTTTTTTTAGTAAAAAATTTTTTTTTTTTTTGTATGATTATTAATAAATGCTAAACCGTTGTATTAAAGAGAGCCCAATAATAATAATTTACTACTACTACTACTACTACTACTAATAATACTAATTTATGTTGATTTAAAAAATTCAAAACGTAATTTTCATTTATAACCAGGTAACCAATATATATTTATTTAATATATATTTCGGGAGTTTTGACAGCACGGTTTACCCAATAAATTCGACCATGAATAATCACACGTACGTCTGTGCATACCTAATATTGTATGTTTGTAATTCACACTATGACTAAGATTTATAGTTTAACCAGAAGAAGTTATAGCGTATCACCATTGTCTGTCTCATCATATTATGTGCTACATAACCACAGAAATGTTGCAAAATACTTTTATATGGTTTCAAATATTACAACACAAAACCTAACAAAACATTTTAAATAGCTGATCTGTTCTGATGAACATATTATTTTTTCAAATAAAGCCATATATTTTTATAATCCACCATTATATTATGTAAAAGCTACCTACTATTAAAAAGTAATACAAAATTTTATAAACATTGCAATTCAAAATAATCAATACAGTGAAGATTCCTCTGAATAACCACAAAATATAAATGAAGAAGCATTTTTTATCACTACAATATTTCAGAGGCACTGGTTCCAATCTGAAACGTGGTTTTGGCAAAGTTGATGAACTACAACTGACACGAAATATATGTAAAAAAAATTATAAACCTTTTGTAATTTGAATTTAATGTATTAATCCAAATATCAGATGAAGCGAGTAATTATAAACCACATAACCACTAAGAATAAAATAAAGCGCTCTTATGAATTTCAGATAAAAAAGTAATGTAGAATAATTCCTTGAGAAAAATGTTAGTCGGAGAAAAATTCCAATTTTGTAACAATGTATTGTGTGAGTAGGTACTAGGTACCTAATAATGTTAAAAACCTATGAGAAAATGTTCTCCGTTGCTATTCTCTTGTACATAACCAGGTATGTCCTTTGTTATGATCAGGTTATATTTGTCATTACATAATCCTGTGATAATAAAATGTTGTGCGTTCTCATTAAACAATCCTCCGCAGCGTAATTTGCCATTTACTGCATTATAAACATAAACTATACGGGCTCCATTATAAGCTTCTTCATTAGTTTACGGAATACGTTTCTAATAGAGTCCTCGTATCCTAGTACTGGCAGTAGGTACATCCGCTGATTTGCTTAAATATTGCCGAATTTAAATCTATTTTAATTACTATTTATGCTTGGTAGCGGTAATTTAAACAGTTTCAAGGGCGCTATATTAAATTATTAATGTAATTTAATAAGTTTTACAGTTATTAAAATACAATAGTAGGCGTCCATTAAATCCGATTCACATTTTTAATGAAGATTCTGAGTTCGGCTCCTAATAGATAAAACCATAATGAATTTATGTTTTTCATTTTATATCCCTACAGAGATGAGGTAGAATTCTTTCAAATTCAGGAATATGGATATTCGAGCGTGTACAGGGCTTATGACCTGTCGTTGGCTGGGTTAAGTGGCTACTTTATGTACTACAACATTCCCCATTCCGCTTATTAGCGAATATCGACACCAGGTAACATTTTTGATTTTCACCACGCCCAAAATGTTGTAGGTATAATGAATTTATATAAATTCAATATGCTGAAAACGTATTTCAACAAACCTTTGTAGCCATGCCTAGCGTATGCCTAACATTTATAGGGTTTATAATTGAATAAAAGCGTTTATTTACATAATCTTTACAGGTATTATCTTCTTTTTCTTCACAAAAAAGAGGTTTTGTTAAAATTCCACCAAAGAAACATTTACAATAAAATCTGAACACTCGTCTTCTGAAACATTCATATGGAAATTAGCATGTCTGTAAAACGAAGGTTTCGATTTCGTACAGATCATTGTATTATTCATCTTTGAGAATTTTCCGCCGCAAGATAGCACCGGAAAACCATACGTCATGAAACATATCACACACAATCAGAGAATATCGTCCTTTGAATTGAATTAATAATTGATGTCCTCGGGCAGCGCGGTTTGCTTTAATCGCGGTGAGCACAGGTTCACATCCCAATTTGGGCGTACAACGTGCATAATTTTGATATTTTTATTTTGAGAGATAAAAATTGTGGTCTATGTATTGTACCAGCGATACGTGACTCCAGACAACGTGACTAAGTGGATTTTTAATTGTGTTAGGACATAATGAGCTTTAGGAACATAATAAACGATAAACACATCTAGATTTGCTGCTTAAATTTAGGCACAAGTTTACATAACATTGACCTTCAAGTCATGCTGTTTACCAGAATGAGACGTAAAAAGTAAACGTCTTCGTTTATTTTTATACTCTGTTGAAAAAGTAATACAGTTAATAGTTTCAAAAAAACTTTTATTTGTTTGTGAGTTAGTTGATAAATAACTTGAAAGCACGAAAAAAGACATTATTTTTAAAATCTTCAGTAAAGTGGTTCCTAGTTCGAAAATTATACATTATATGTATATTTTTTGAATGTGTAGGTCTTTTTGTAGGAAATTTGCATTTTTATATAAAGTTTATCAGTACGCGATGGTGCATTAACGAGTAGGTACATGTCAAGTAATCCTCCCTTTTTATGTGTATACCTACATGGTGTAACAAAACTCGTGTACAACATTAAGTAAAATTGCAATACGGTTTTTTATTTTGTGTTCTTTATGAATAGAATAAATTTTACTTTTTGTATAACTTTTGTAAATGTTTTATAACAGTTTACAAAAAGTTATAGAAAAAAAAAACAACTCCTTAAATCAATTTTCTTGAAAACTATGGGTCAAATCAAAAAATATTATTTTTACAATTTATTGATATGGCATTTATTTTGTAGAACTCCATGATATCTTATGTTAAAATCAAAAAACAATTTTTTTGGTTCTACGTGATTTTATCATCAAGTTAGTGACAATTGTTTCGCCTTGTAATACTAGTGAGTAGGTAAAGCAATAAAATTCACCCAAAAAGAGATTAAAGACCAACTGAAATCAGGAATTTAGTAAAAATCCACAGATGTTCCTCTCCCTATTTATAAAAACTGTAACTAATAAGCCAATATTGTATCAAATAAGATGTAAATGTTTCAACGCCACAGTTTGATAATGCCCTTACAAGGCGAAACAATTGTCACTAACTGTATAATAAAATCACGTAGAACCAAAAAAATCGTTTTTTTGATTTAACATAAGATTATTTTACAAAATCGATTCCCAGATTCCAGCTTGTACATCGAATTTTGTTACACGGTGTACGAGGTCTGTTCAAAAAGTATCGCGAATTTTATATTTTTTCAAAAAGTATTTATTTATTCATGAATATCTATTTTGTCCCCTTCAAAGTAATTCCCCTCGGATAAAATACATTTATGCCAACGTTTTTTCCAATCCTCGAAGCACTTAAAAAAATCATTTTTTGTGATCTTGTTCAGCTCCTCCTTCGATGCCGTCTTTATCTCCTCAATCGTGGCGTAGCGTCGTCCTTTCATGGGCCTCTTCAGTTTTGGAAACAGGAAAAAGTCACAGGGGGCCAGGTCTGGGGAATACGGTGGCTGCGGCGCTATTACTGTGTTGTTTTTGGCCAAATATTCGCGCACAAGCAACGATGTGTGAGCAGGGGCGTTATCATGGTGCAAAAGCCAGTTTTTGTTCTTCCACAAATCCGGGCGTTTCTGGCGGATTGCTTCGCGCAAATTGCGCATAACTTGCAGCTAATATTCCTTATTGACCGTACTACCCCACAGCAAGAACTCATGATGCACCACGCCCCTGCAATCGAAGAAAACTGTGAGCAAAACTGTGATCCATTTTTTGGAATAGGCAAAAATCGAAGACGAGCCAAAACACATCCAAGCAAAACAGCTGTCAAAAATTAACCAAACATTCAAAATGTCCAACCTTGTCAGCATAAGTAAGGGACGTGAGTACCAACATAACGCTACAAAAAAAATAAAAATCAAATATACGTAGCCCGCGAAATTCAAAATTCGCGATACTTGTATTTGAACAGACCTCGTATATTGTATTGTAAATGGTACCTTGTGAATCTAAAATATGTAAAATGAACGCTTATACTTGTCTATACTCACCGTGTTTGTCTGTTGACAGCTCAGAGCTGCCGTTCAATGTCTTAATTAACACAATCAAACACTTCCTATCTGATTGTCTTGTTGGCCATTAACAGTTTTATTAGCCCTCAAATCAGAAGATATCCCTTGCCTTCCGCGTTGGGTCAGATATTTGTAAAAAGGTTATCAAATAAATCGATCAGTGGCCACATTCATAGTTCTTCAACTAATTGGAAGGCCAGGAACAATAAATTATGGCGAATAAAGTTCACACGCAGACAATGAATTAGTTAATTAATTTTATTAATGTTTTTACAGAATAAGATCGGGAAAATGTATGTATGCTATATTGATAAATCAGAATAAATAAAATAAACCGGTTAATCTTTAATTTTGAATCTTGTCAGCAGATTAAAAGGGCATTCAATAATAATCTAAATGCACAAAAAAAGAGTTGATATGCAACATAATAAATTAAAATTTAATTTACGATTACGGTTTATCAAAACATAAAAGTGAGTACATATGTTTTAAATGTGTAACTTCAATTAATTTAATTCAAATATTAGTATTGTTATTAGTATTTATGTCAATAATACATCTTAGAGCGTATGTCTGTAGTATATCATTACAATTTGAAAATACGAAATTAAAAATAGTATGTCTATTATACTAGAGCAGGATAACTCTTCATTGGCCAATTGACTCAACGTAGACAATGTATCTTTTTTATAATTTGCACCATCAAATAATTATTTTAAAAAATTCTTTTTTAAACGAAAGTTGTGCGAAATTCAATGAATATCTGTAGTTGTCTTGATTTTTTAACATCAGAATACCAATTTCAAATAAAATTTGATTTGAATATCTTATAGAATGTAAAAGGTAATCCTAATCCTATTCCCAAGTCATCTCCTTTTCCTTTAACCTATCCTATCAATTCCTCATAAACTCTTTATTTTTATTAGTATTATAT
Source organism: Micrasema minimum (assembly GCA_022494985.1). NCBI lineage: Eukaryota > Metazoa > Arthropoda > Insecta > Trichoptera > Brachycentridae > Micrasema > Micrasema minimum. The sequence continues at coordinate 140,252 of JAGVSP010000596.1, forward strand.
TATTTTCTATCTACTTTGAATTGTATACTTAAATGTGAAAAAACTTATAATTGGTAAATATGCTTTTTTTTGTATACTTACGTTCATGTATCGTTCCTGTTGTTTTTCCTCTAAAATAATAAAATAAGATAAAAATTTAAAAGATCTAATTTTGCATTTTTTTCGTAGCGTATCGTGACATTACAAAACCGATTGGCTATATCGAATACAATATTGTTTATTTTGAACGTATTTTTGTGCTGTTAGGTTCAGGATATGACCTTTCATCTGCATACAAGTACGTACGTATATTATCTATAGGTACACTATTAACCGTGGAATCCCTTAATCTGTTAGTTTATGTCGTCTTAATATGAAAAATAACTTAAAAGTGTGTGTAAAATTAATGGCCGTCGGAAGAACTAACAATTTAAAGATCGAGGTACGTATTTTAAATAAAATATTTACTAACATTTTCACGAAAATGAACCGTTCCTTTTTAATTTTTACTTGAAATATAAATACCATAAATTTGTAAACAGCGAGAGACTGATGTCGTTAATAGCGTATTATTTTAAGTTGTGAATGTTAAACGCAATATTCAATGTACGCGAGTAGGCCTGAGATCTTCCTACTCAGTGGTTTACCCAGTTAATAAACTGGTTTAATGCAGAATTCAATTAATGGTGTAGAACCCAACCTATCATTATCGAAACAAAACATAACCTAACCTAACTACTTATCTAATCTTACCACACCGGAATAAACAAATGCACACAATATACGCATGCATATTACTATGTTTAATTATTTGTTGTAATACTTTTTTTCACTAATTTTAGAATAGATTCCAATTTACTGTTTGTTCAAAAACGACGTAATCCGGAAGTATTCCGCTTAAAGCTACACCTAAAGCCAGAATTAAATATGGCACGAAGCTTCGGAAACTTATATATACTTCAAACTTTTTTGTAGGGAAATACGCGGACACAAATTTTGTATAAATTGAATGAAGAAAAAAATAAGGAAATTTCTTTTTTTTTTTTTTTTAAGAATAACCACCGGGTGGCAGTAAAAAAAAAACAATCAGTAATTTAAAGAGCGCATCGAATTCTAGAGAATTAGCAAATAAATTTTTATTTTGTTGCTACACTAAATGTGAACTTGGTCACACGCTTTTCCAAAGTATAGGCCAAAACACGATTTTTTTATTGCTTCTGCTCTCCTTTTTAGGTGATATAAAATAAAACCAATCTAAAAAAAGGCGCCTCTTAATTGTCATCGAAAATCAAATTTGATCTTCTATCTTTTCAACAAAGGGACCACACTTTTGACACTATTAGTAGGTAAGTATCCTGCAATTTCTTTGAGACTAATCGATGTATGTAGGTACTATGTTAATGACCTCAATGTAATACACAAAACACTTGCTTCTAATGCCTTAACCATTCTGGAAAATATAATATACTTGGTTAAGATAATACTACCATATCATTTGTTTGCCTGATAGTCGTATTTTTAGAAGCAAAAATAAGTTTTTATGAATGTTATCTATTACCTGTAATATTTTATATTTTACAAATGAGTTAAGTAACCTGTTTGTAGGGAGGAGCGCAGAGGAGAAATTTATAACAGTGAAATAATCCCAATAAAAGCCACTAAAGCCGATTTGATTTATTTCTAGGTTCAAATAACGTAATTATGAACAAAAGTTTTAGCTTTTTCTTGTAATAGTTAAAAAATATGGATATTCAAAAAGAATAATAATTTGAGTTATTTGGTATGTACCTAAATAATTTAAAGCTGTGATTATAATACTAATGGGAAGCTCTGTAGATACAGTTAAAATTAAATCTCTTAATGGTTATTAATAATACAGTATGGATAATACTTTCGGTTTTAAAATCGCAAAATTATTACTTACCCTACAATCAAATCTTAATATTTCATAATATAAATAAGGAATAGATTACACAGTTCGCATAATTGTCGTAACGGATTAAAAAATAAGTCAAATCAATAATTATAATAAAACTGCGACAAATATACATATTTACATAAAATGAATGCACTTGCGATCGACAAAATTATTCTATTCATCCTTGAAAATTTTTATGACTATGAGTAAATACTCAAATTCTGAAATATTGAATTTAGATTTTGCACTGTGACGGCTAAATAAACAAGCGAATAAAAAATCTATAGTACAACAGTTCTTGTAAGAATTACAATGCATAAATAAGTCAACATTATACTTAAAGATTAGTTTATTTAGTATTGTATTCTAAACCAGTAGAATAGTTATATTTTGAAGTCATAACTAAGTACTTATTATTTATTTTTTGCTTTGTACAATGCGTGGTGTATTGTAATATGTTGGACAACGCTCCAATAATTTTACAAAATGACCTATTCATACCAGTGTTGTATTTTTATTTATCTGGCTTGCTAAATACTAGTTCCCGTACAAATCACCAATTCATTTCAATTTAAACTTGTACTATTATACTTAATGCGAAATTACCGAACTTGAGAAATTTGTATCAGTGAAAGTTGCGGGGTATTTATCGTTAAAAGCTGTAAATACCTAAATACCAATTTGCAAAACACCTTTAAAAAAATTAGTTTTATGGATGAGTTATTGTTTTTAAAAAATGTAATATTTTTTTAAAAAACACGTTAATCATTAAATAATGTCTTTATTTTCACAAGAATTGAATCATCTTTTTAAACTTCCACCGTCTTAAAACCATTTTAAAATACTTACACTCTGTGTCCATAATATTTACAACATGGGCCCAGATAACAAATCATGTTAAGTAACAAATGATAAGAATAGTTCTAGGAAATAAATACAAAATGCTTTGCGACAATGAACGACGGTTTTAATACTGCACCCAAACGTTTTAAGAATCATGGATTAAGTTAGAGAAATGATATCTTAATAATAGATTACTATTGTAAAGGTTTTAAAGATTCTCTGAGACCACTATATCTATAATTAATCAGAATGAACAAATATGACAAACATCAAATCGGTGTGATTAAGTTTTAATACCCAAATATGACTAAACCTTTTTACACCGGAAAAAAATATTTGATGCATATAAAAATTGTAGGTTATGTAATTATAAAAAATATTTTTTACCTGCATGTTTCAGAAATTTCAAACGAACATTGTGTGTTTTGCTGTAAACAAAGGACCTGATGATTTTTTTAATGCGTTTTCCAGCATTAAAAAAAATGAAAATAAGTAAGTTATTATGACAGACAGAGATACCTACACAATGATAAAAAAATATATATGAAAAATACAATGAGGTAATCCACTGCAACCCGGAATTGAATTTTAAAAATGCTTTCGTGTAGACGCGAATATTAAAAATTTTTGAAGTGAGATGAAATATCCCAAAAACGCAAGCAAAAATAAATTAAAAAATTTGGAAATAGCATTCATTTCAAAATCTTAAACAATGACGTCACTCCTTGTATCTTAGTGTAGTGTTTCCTGTTTCCGTTTTTAAACCCTGGCATTTTAATATGGAATACAATCTTCTATCGCAAAATAAGATGGCCGCCATCTAGTCTCCCTAGAACAGCTGTTGTATAACTGACAGTTGAGTTGACGGTATATTATCTGTGCTCCGGCCGTCGTTTGCACAGATTTTTGACAGTTTTGTTACTGGCTGGAGAAATACCACCTACCGCTGCGCCGTTAGCCACCTGTTTTATGACGTCACTCCTGCAAAAATGACGCACTTAGTATATAGTAGTATTTGGCGCGGTATTTTAAATGTTTAACTTTTAAAAATCGTATTTTCATCAATAACTTATAAAAAAATATTAAATATATTTTTTTGCTTAGTTAAATAGTACGTTTTATAGAAAAAAAATACTTTAGAAAACAGTGGATCATTGTACAAGTCATGAATCAACATTTTGTATGGGTAACCCGAGGTTACATCACCGGATGCCATGGATCGTTTCAAACACAGTACTTTAAGGGTTAATATTATTATCTAAAGCTATTCCATGAATGAAATTAAATTTGGTCAAGTATTATTTTACTGATTATGTCAGTATTATTAGTTTTTACTTCATTGATTCACATTTTTTCTTCTGATTTAATTTTAATTCATGTTCCTTAGTGGTGCTTATTCTCGATTATTAAAAATACGTCCCATAGATTGAAACTTTCCTGAATAAATAATGCAACAGCACGATTAAAACTTTACCTCTATAGTAATAAGTATTTATAGTAGATTTACACAGGAATAATAATTATGCTGTGAGAACAATACGTTCACACGTTTTTTAGAAAAAATCCAATTATATCTTCAATTATTCTCGATACTATTATAATATCAATAACACAAATAAAAATGCCGCTATAATCAATTTATATGATTACTCTGTAACAGATATGAAAATAGCACGTTTTATGCACCCATATATATCTCGACGTTTATTCCTTTTTTACAATACTTCCTTTTATCCATAAATCATGTCTTGGTTCTAATTATTGTTAACTACGAAGTGAGAATAAGTTACATGAATCTTCCTAATTGCAGAATAAAACATAAACCTACTAATTGCAGGCTATATACATATACATTGTACACTTCATGCTTAATAAATTGAGGTAATTACGTACTTTTGAAAAGAATACAACCTTAATCAAATTCGCAAAATAATTCTTTTATATCTTATGTTAAAATCAAAAAACAGTTTTTTTTTGGTTCTACGTGATTTTATTTTCAAGTTAGTGACAATTGTTTCGCCTTGTAAGGGCATTATCAAACTGTCAGGGCATTATCAAAGTTTGATAATGCCCTTACAAGGCGAAACAATTGTCACTAACTTGAAAATTAAATCACGTAGAACCAAAAAAATCGTTTTTTGATTTTAACATACTTTTTTTTTAAGCATAAAATTTTTATATTTCTTATAATTTTTGTACTTGATTGATCATATACGAGGTCTGTTCAAAAAGTATCGCGAATTTTATATTTTTTTCAAAAAGTATTTATTTATTCATGAATATCTATTTTGTCCCCTTCAAAGTAATTCCCCTCGGATATAATACATTTATGCCAACGTTTTTTCCAATCCTCGAGCACTTAAAAAAATCATTTTTTTGTGATCTTGTTCAGCTCCTCCTTCGATGCCGTCTTTATCTCCTCAATCGTGCGTAGCGTCGTCCTTTCATGGGCCTCTTCAGTTTTGGAAACAGAAAAAGTCACAGGGGGCCAGGTCTGGGGAATACGGTGGCTGCGGCGCTATTACTGTGTTGTTTTTGGCCAAATATTCGCGCACAAGCAACGATGTGTGAGCAGGGGCGTTATCATGGTGCAAAAGCCAGTTTTTGTTCTTCCACAAATCCGGGCGTTTCTGGCGGATTGCTTCGCGCAAATTGCGCATAACTTGCAGGTAATATTCCTTATTGACCGTACTACCCTGTGGCAAGAACTCATGATGCACCACGCCCCTGCAATCGAAGAAAACTGTGATCCATTTTTTGGAATAGGCAAAAATCGAAGACGAGCCAAAACACATCCAAGCAAAACAGCTGTCAAAAAATAACTAAACATTCAAAATGTCCGACCTTGTCAGCATAAGTAAGGGACGTGAGTACCAACATAACGCTACAAAAAAAATAAAAAATCAAATATACGTAGCCCGCGGAAATTCAAAATTCGCGATACTTTTTGAACAGACCTCGTAACTGAAGATGGCAGCACGCACAAGGAACTCGCAATCCGTCTAGATATTGCTGGAGCAACCTTCAACAAGATGCGTGCTGTCTGGAATTCCAGTTTATACTCGGTCAAAACAAAATGCCAACTCTTTAATTCCTGCATTGTGACGGTGCTCCTTTATGGATGCGAATCCTGGCACCTCACAAAAGCTCAGAATGCTCGCTTGTTGAGTTGAAGAATAAGTGTCTGAGTGGTTTGAATTCATAACCAACGCTGAAGTTAGGAAACGGACGCAGCAACCTCCAAATAACTGGAGTCGTGAAGATGCGGCGTTGGACCTGGCTTGGGCATGTACTCCGGACGCCTCTGAACCCGAGCTGCCTCTTCTTTACGCCTGCAGGATCCCGCCGTCTTGGCAGACCGTCGGTGACCATCCTACGGATGTATTCGGCGGAGCTGATGGATGCGGGCCTGACGCGGGAGGAGGCGAGAGAGCTGGCTGGTGACAGGGTCTCTCCGGAGGGATCCAGTGATGTCCACATGCTCCACATAGGAGCGAACGTGGCGAAAGAAGAAGAAGAAGAAGATATGGTTAAAACATGCCACGGTTTGCCATGTGGAAAAGATGATCATCAATCACCCTCAAAATTAATTCTTTTGTCTACAGAAAATGTTCATTTACCTATGTTCACTAATTTTATCTTACAATAATAAATTCCTCTTTGCCATTGTTTTGTCTATTTCGAATCTTAACATTATGTAAATTTTTTTGAGGCGCTGATTTTATTTTAATGTTATTAATTTATTCGACCTCCAAAACAATTAAATATTATTACAAATGAGGGATACAAATAAGCTGAGTTAATTACATTATACTAACGAGGCTATTTATATAATAATTTGCTTTTGACATTCCAAAAATAAATAGTTCTTTTTTTTGCAAATGAATTTATTTTTAATTTCCACGTAATTAAAAATATATTTTTAATTATTTGTATATTTTGTAATGAAAATAATCAAGTCGAACATAAAAATATTTTAAATGTAGATCATCAAGGGTTGCAATTTTAAGATAGAAGGAGAACTGGAAAAGAAGATTAAGGAATTTTCAACAAAACCTCTGCCTACGAAATATATTTTCTGAAATTATTTGGATATATTACATCTAAAAAATAAACTTAAAATGAAAAAATACCAAATAGAACCTATTCTTGTCTGCAAAAGAGGCTACAAAGGACCAACAAAGGATTTCGTTTACTTCCTTTTTCCTTGTTCTCCCATCGACAAAGCCTTCGAAAATATATTATTTACAAAAAGAGCGCCTAAAACAAGCCATTAAAATGCAAACAGTCTCAAGGAACAAAACAATCGAAAGTTCGCCGAGCGCTCCGCTGTAACATCTCTCGGCACCGGTGCTGGTGCTCAGGCACCACCGCCACCGCCCCGAGCTACTGGTAACCATCACTAACCCTGACATCCAGGTGAAGGAACGAGAGAGAAGGAAAATAACGACAATTAACGTTTCGGGATTTATAGGCACCCGCGTGTGGACGCAGACATCGGCGGCAATTACACACGAATTCGCGGTATATAAGTAACGAGATCTCCGGAGCGCGCTCAGTCGGTTGCTGACACCGGGAGCGCCAACATGGACGGACTGCCTATCCATCCCGCTCGCCTGCGCGTGCTGCCTCGTGTGCGTCGTGCTGGCCGCCGCGCCGCCCCCCGCCATCGCGCGCGACCAGCGGACCATCGGCCCTCAAGCGCCCGGGGCCTCAAGCGCCTGGCGGCAGACCAGCCCAAGCTCAGGTCGCCGGCCAAGAGGAAGTACGCGGCCAAGCACCCGCTGCTCATCACGAGAGACGAGCTCGAGGACTCCGTGGTGGAGGACAACGTCATCGTGGAGTCCAACGTGCTGCGCCTCAACAGGCCGGCCAAGAGGGGCAGCAACGACCTGGGCAGGGCCAGGAGGGTGCGTAGGGGGTGGAACCTCCAGAACGTGATAGTGCCAGACGATCCTATTTACCACAGAGTGAGAAAATGTGATTTATTTAGTGGCATTAGGACTGATATCGCGGCCGTTGAACTGTGATAATGATTATTATTATTGCTTTTTTTCACGCTCCTTAGTACCATATACTAATATTACTAACACACCAATGTTGACACGCGGGAAAACTAATCTACATACACTAATTCAAAGTGTTTTGAGAGCTATTTAGATAAACAAATTACTTCTTTCAATATCTGCGTCATGTTCCAAACGTCCATTGTGTGTTATAAATGCGGGGAAAATTCGTGATTAAATCATTTCTCTTAAAAATGGCTTGAAATTATAATTGTTAGTATGTATTTTTAAAATCGGCTAGCGGCATAGCGTTATGTATAACCTATTTTCTTTTAGAGACAAAAGCCACCAAATAACCACCAATATTTTTCAAGGTCTGCAAACAAAGACTTATTATGAATACTAATAGGTTAATTATTCGATGATTTGTGATAAAACTTTGATTAAAAGAAGATAAGGAGCCTTATTTTACATATTATTTAATATTAACGGGAATCACTTATCACCATCATCCCCAAAATGGCAGAATCGTATATAATTTAAAATAAGAGTGCCTTAAATAGACCGATCATCGATTAATCAATTATTGCTTAACTTTAAAAAAGACATCTCATTTGCCACCACCTACACTAGTTGTATAAGTAGTTTGAACTTATTGCAATTGAGATTGATTGCATTTCAAGAAAATGGGTTGTGATTAATTTGAACAGAGTTTGCCTTTTTGAATTTATTAGAGAACGTATGACGGTAACTTATATGACACTATTCGTGACAGCAATTCGAGGACATACACATTATAATCTATAGAATCCCGACCATTAAAGGTAATTGAGAACGATTTAATCGCAGTGTACTTTTCTTTTCAAACGGCGCAAAGTACTGAATGCATAAACATGTGAAATGGGAGTTAAATGAATCTACCTAATGCCGATTTTTAAGCTTAAATGTAACTCAAATCAGACGTTTCCGGTCCTGTACATTGTAGAATACATACTTCCGTATTTGAATAACAGTAAAAAGCTAGCCGTAACAAAATTCTACTTTTCGGAGAGTTCCCAATAGAAACAAACAAAATATACATCGAATAACGGGAATATCTGTGAAATTACCTCCAATGTTAGTAGCGCGTGCCAACTTTAGTATAGTGCTGTAACTTGAGCAGACGAAACACAATATGTTAAGGTTTCACGGAAAACAAGGCCAAACACATAAAGTGTAATTGAAAAATCGAGGTTGATTTTATACGAATTCCATTTAAATTTAAGCTTCACATAATAATAATGCAATTATTATGATATGTGATACCTCAACAGTAATCTTAAATTTATGCATTTATGAAAAAACTTTTATTACTTTTTTGTATATAACTATGGTTAGCCTTAACAGCATTTAAGGATCTTAATCGGTAGATTACTGTATTAATTTGTGTTTTTTAATAATAATGCTCTACAATAACAGTTAATAATACTCTAGTTAAACAACTATCATTGCTACAGAATTACAAAAATTGAACTGAAATATTTGCTACAAGATTTCTCTTCTTACTACCTATCAATTTTTTAAGAGTACGCACAGCAATTATTAGATACTGATAAAGTGAAGAAATAAGTTTCATTGAAATTTTTTTGTTGCTATAGTGACTCAATTATATATTTGCACGAGTATTTTTGGAGATCAACTTTGATCAACAGATAAATATGTGCAGGTACCTATGAAATTTTAAAATGTATTTTTTGTTTGTTTCAGATACCAGTGGCTGAATCACGACGATGGATGAACAGACCTGTCGGAAGGTCTAAGCTCCTCTGGGCCGAGGGACCCTCGAAACACAGAGTCCAGTATGGCCACAGGGGATGGGGGGTTGGAGTACAAGACTTGCATTCGTGGCCAGCCAAGATCTATGGTTAAACTGTGTATTACTGTGTATACTTAGTGTCAAACATGAAGTCATTACTTCCTTAAGTGTCAAACGAGGTGGGGAACACAATTGAATATTGTGAATTTCCATGGACAAACAAAATAACTTCAATTCAATGAAAACTCTTTGTTTGTAATTGCTAAACTATAATCAAATAAATATAACGCCAGTTTGACGGATATCCTGAGGAAATATATTTCGTAAATATCAACTGGCGTTTGTAACATTCTTGTGAATGATTTCTCGATAGGAATTTTTAAAGTTGAGCCGGGTAGATTCGAGGACTCCTGATTAGAATCTCTAGGTTCGAATCCCACTCCAGCGCAACTTGTTTCCTGCTTTCTGGCACAGTTATTACCGACAATTTGAAGCAGCCCCAAAATTGAAATATTTGAGTATATCAAAAGAATTCAAATATGTATTTATTTAATTAAAAAAAAAAGTTAAAAGGATGACAGTAAAGATTCTTTCTGATGGTTTTCTAGACGAAATCAACAAAAAGAAGAGGTATGAAACAATAGTTGAAAGTGTTCCCACCATTATGTCGTTGTTATTCTACCTTAGGCAGAATTTGATTACTTTAAGTTTATTCAATATATTAGCAATAAGTTTTCTGTTAGATGTAAGATTAAATTATGTTTCTTATTATAAATAAACCCGACATCCGTTTGTCTGTTGTTTCAATTGTGAATATTTTGCACATACAAATTTTGCATACATAATCTATGAGAAATGAAAACTGCTGACATTTACAAACAACTGAGTGTTCTCCACTATTGGCCTTGGATCTAATAATTTATGAGCTTTAATAACTTTTAATAGCTTTTCTCAGGTTATCGTACATTAGGTAGTTATATCTGTACCTAGAAACATTGTTTAAGTCCCTTTCAAGTTGAAAAATCCAAATTATTACAATTAAAACACTCGAAGGGACGGGCATAGTAGTCACTAAACGAAGGTTTCGCGTTCAATTCTAGGTGAATGACACAAATCAATAATTGGGTTCTTTCCGATTTTCTATTTTTTATTTTAAAAAATTGATTGAAAAACAACAATATCAAGGGATTTTTCAAATTTTTTTTACGATGTATATGAATTTTCTAGCGCGGTTTGAAATAGCGCTATTTCAAATCGCTCGCAAAATCCTCCATTTGGCGCGCATGCGGTGTGACGTCACATCAATATGGGCGCTGACTTCGTAATGAATTTCCCGCCTTTTATAATGGACGGGTATGACGTCATTAGCCAATAACGGGCGTTAAAAGTCACTCGTAATTTCGTGTTTTTAAAACACATAAATTTATAAATGAAAACAACATTTTTGATCATTGTGTTTTATATCGTTGGAATTGTAAAAATATACTTTAAATATTTATAACGTTTTCAAGGATATTCATGCTATCGGGAACAACCCTATTATGTTTTTTAAATGGTAACACAAATAAATTAGTCCAACGAGTTATTAGCTTACTTTTAGTTCTTGAACCAACAACGGGAAAAAATGTTTTGATTTTTGGTTTACGTTAAATGGAAATTACTTTTGATCAACAGACTCATCAATATGAAATTACATTGGTATAAGTACACGGTGTAACAAAATTCGTAATACAACCCGAAAACTGGTGAATCTACATCATATTTGGAGTCGATTGTGTAATAAGACTTGAAACTGAGTTTGAAATTTTATTTTCTTCTCCTAAAATCTTTCATAAGTACCAATTAAGTACAATTGCACGAATTTTTATTCGAATTTGCATTTTGCTATTGTCTCCTTTATGGATAGTGTTTATTTGACTACATAAATGATATTTAATAACAATTTGTAAAAATTTCTTTAAAAAAAAAAATTTTTTCGAAAACTATGGGTCAAATCGAAAAATTTGATTCTACAAAATTGACTCCAAATATGATGCAGATTCACAGGTTTCCTGTTTGTACATCGAGTTTCGTTACAAGGTGTATACAAAGTTAAATAAAGTTAAGTATTTACTATAACTTTGTTGCAATAAATCGTTTTCTCAATCTTCTAGGTATATGTGTAAATGTTTGTTTCAAATTCTGAGTCTAGAGATCCCCAGTTTGAATCCTCACTACGCCACGAATTGATTCCTATTTTTAAGCACAAGCTGCTAAGGCTTCATTGAAAATGGCATAAAAAAATTAAAATATGTGTAAATATTGTAAAGATCGCATGGTTTTCTTTTTATAATTTTTTCACAAGATCAATATTTAACACCGTGTGATTATTTTATTATTGTATCTTTATACCTTATGTTAGTACAGATATAAATTTATAAGCTGTAGTATTCAAATAAATCATGTTATTACCTATATAAGGACAGTTCCAATTAACCTTATTATTACTTTTACTCGACAAGCAGTTTTTCTTAACATGTGCTTAAACATGCGGAAAATTCAAGATATTTATAATTGACCCATTTCACGTCGTTGATAATACATATAACATGAGAGAATTTAACATCTGAAATGGAAATTGTGATCGCGAGTATAGTAATGTTGGTGACATAATATTATGACAAGACAGTGCAGTAAAACATTCATTATAAGGTGCATAGAATCGGTTACGTCAATCTTCGATTAATAAAAGAAAAATCATTGTGCAAAGCATTAACCTTTATTAATATCTCAACATAGACAAGAAGTTTCGAAGGGAATGTTAATATCTAGGTATTTGAGCGGCCCTGGTGTTGCGCTTAGCGATACTCAACAGTGAGTGCATATACATATTATACATGACAACATATATTAAATAATATATTTTACATGGTGTAACAAAACTCGATGTACAAGCGGGAAACCAGTGAATCTACGTCGTATTTGGAGTACATTTTGTGGATTTTTTTATTTTATTTGACCCATGGTTTTCGAGAAAATGGATTACGAAGTAGATTTTTTTTTCGATAAATTTTTGCAAATTGTTATCAAATATAATTAAACCGCATTTTAATAAGAATTTGTTCAATTTTACTTAATTTGAGGTAGGTAGGTAGGTACTAATGAAAACTTTTATGAGAAGAAAAAAAAATTAAGCTCAGATTAAGTCATATTCCACATTTGACTCCAAATATGATGTAGATTCATCAGTTTTCAGGTTGTACTACGAGTTTTGTTACTCCATGTATATTTGAACCGTAAAAATATGAAGTGTGAACGATACGCGGAACGAAAACTCAAAAACTCTTATTAAGTACCGTATACGAAAACCTTTTGTTCTGTTAAAAGGTCGAAAAGCTCAAAATATTGAATGAAACATTGACAAAGTTTATTGATAAGTTTGACTGTAAATATGCATTGTACATTTTTGGCAATTATTTAATTTTTGCGTTGAATTTGTTCAGTAATTCAACTTATTATTCGAACCTCGAAAATCGAATTAATTCATTACATTGTTACCTTGTTGGTTTGTTTTTATTTCCAAATTCAGTTTCCTGTTGTAAAATTTCAATTTGCGATAAGCCATAAGTGACCTTAAAAATCATTGCTATCCAGAACGCGTAGATTTTTACGAAACGATAATAATTCATCGATGCAATTGGTTGTAAGCAATATTATAGTAGTAAGCCCACGTGGAGACAGTAAACTAGTTTACCTATTGATTAACTCAACCAGTGATCCGGTGCAGAATAATGGTTGGTTTCTGTAAGAAATAGTGGAAAGTGCGCCCCAATAAATTTAATTTCAACACGAGATAGTGCGAATATACAAGTAGATAGTGTAGCTAGAAGCGTGCATGAAACTATGCAGTTACGATGCAATTCCGATGATGCAACATAGATTAACCGTTTAAACAGAGCTCAGTCTAGAGTCTAGAGGGATTGTTGTTATTTTCAAGCCGTTTTCTAAATTTCAAACCATTTCGTTACATGCCTAAATCTGGTTATTTGTTCATTTTTTCCAATACTTTCCGTGTCCAAATACTTGTAGACAAAAACTTGTAACAAGAATAAGGGTTTCTGCTAAAATGCTTAGCAATTTTCTCAATGGATGACAGAGAGTGTTCACATGTGAAGCATCGCGCCATTTCACTGTATATATACAAGTTCTGATAGTAGGCAGATATGGATATCAAATACTACGTGAAATGGGGAATGTCGTAACACATCAAGTGACCACCTAACCCAGCCAATGATAGGTCATAAGCCCTGTAAACGCCTAGATATCCATATTCCCTTCAAAACTTCTCGTCTCTGTTGAGATGTCAAATTGCAATTTTTTAATCATTATTTTTCATAAACATACCTATAAGAGTTAAAAATTACTTTTGGTATTATGGTTTAAAGTTTGTTTTTGCTTTATAATATCATGTCCAATAAATTAATAGAGTTGTTAAGAGTATGCAGTAAAATTCTTAATAAATTTACCGAAATTAGTTTTTTTTGTTATTTTATCAAAAATATTTTTCTTTCTTTTACAAAGTTTAGATTCGTCTCTCCGGTATTAAAGCTCGGGTGTGTCATAGTACCTACTAGATGAAAATAATTACTATAATATTAACAGAGTTATTACATTGTAACATTTTACTGTGGGCAACTTACGTAGCATTTTCATCGCTACGTCAATAGGCGTCTTCTCACATAAACTCTTGTTTGATTTAGGTACGTTACCACCTTTAAAATATGCAGGTACACGTCAGTATTTAATATTAAAGGATGCATATAATGTTCGCATAAGTACTTGAGTTAAATCAGGTTTCACGGACCCTGATTATGACCTTATTTTTTATAGACTTGATTGCATTGGAAAAGGTGTAAGTACTTGTTACTTGTGTTGTTTTACTTTTTTAATTTAAGGATATCATTATTTCATCGACAGATCCTTAACATGAAAAATCTAGGAATACTTTCATAAAATTTACTATCACAAGAATGAATAAAACATGATATTCACCCATATTACATACATTGATGCGAACATGGGTTTTTTTTATTTTTTTTTTTTTTTATTTTGTTTACGGACTTAAGTCCATTTCCAACATAAAATCATTCGAACAAATATATACACAGGTACAATTAAAATAAGATACAAATAAGGAAATAAAAGCTAGGAAATAAAGGTTATTAATTTTATTTTATTAATCTATTTGTCTTACAAGATTTTTAATTAAGATTTAACTAACTAACTAACTAACCATCACGCCATTTCCCGGTAGGTGAAGACAGAGAGGATAGAACGTCGTATCACTCTGTCCTGACACACTTCCTTCGCTTCCTCTACATTCATACATCTTCTCATGCACAAACGCCGATTATTCCGAATTTTCACTTGTCCGCTTTCAAATACTTGTCGTACTTGAGCATGCCATACCTTTCTCGCCCTTTTTCGGCTTCTACATCCAGGCACACTTGCATTGTAACTTCTTTTAGCCGTTCTTTCATCACTCATTCGCTCCAGGTGACCAAACCACCTTTCTTCGTTTTGTCGATAATGCTTATCTCAGTCTTTGCTCTAATTTCGACATTTGCACACCAATCATTTATAGTCTAACCACACATTCGCCTGAGATATCGCATTTCAACGGCATTCAGTCTACATTCAATTTAAGATTTAATTGAAGTAATTTAATGACTATTTAAGACTAGACTATTTATCCCTGTCGCGACATACAAACCAGATAATCTAATCAACGCTGCTCTTGAAAAATATAATCAGGTCTTATTAGTTTGTGTTAAAAGGTTATCTTCACACAAAAGGAAAAGTAAAGACAAGAGATCAAAATCTGCTCTTTTTAATGAGGTTGTTTAGTTAACTGGATTAAAATAAACCGGTTCAGTAACTTGTCATCCGACCGCAGTTTTTTACAAGTCAAAATCTCATTTGTGGGATTATTATGCTCATTAGCGTAGAAACAGATAACATAAAGTTTAGTCGTTACTCTAAATATTAAAGTCAAAATTAACAGTTACACCTGTGATGTTATTTACATCTAAATTATGTCTATAGTTTTCTTTCTTTTTTTTTACATATAAATAATTTTTCGCTATATATTTAAAAGTCTGCACTGCCTGCCTGTCTGACTGTTCTAGACTATTAAACCTTTAAAATTTTATGTCATTAAACGTATTGTGAATTTATCGTGATTACGAATTTAGCCACGATTAAGTGTATTGTATTTATGTTGATTTTTTTTTGTATCAAATTTATTTTATCTTATTCTTCGTTATAATATATTTTGTTAAGAAGGTACAATAGTTAAATGGTGCTGGAAAAACAAATAAATTATTAAATATTATTGATATCCCAACAGAGCCAGAGAAGCTCTGGAAACGAAATGTGGATTATCTAGGCGTTTACAGGGCTTATGACCTATCATCGGCTGGGTTAATAGGCCACTTGATGTATTACAACATTCCCAGAGAGGTAGATCGCCAAATATATATATGGATTTCAATAATATTTGATATTAGCCCAGCATGGGTATAATCCAGTAATTTGTCTACAAGCATTTGTACGCATTCAAAATGTTGTTGTATAAATTACTGTTTAGAACAACTAGGATAAGATCTTTATAGGCGAACGGACAATCTGCACGAAGTGAGTTCCTAACAATTCAAACTGAATGTCAATAACTATTAGTTTTTAATGTCAAAAGTATA
>JAGVSP010000597.1:0-76998 GCA_022494985.1 Micrasema minimum
ACGGCTAATAATCAATTAATAAAGCAAAAATATATCAATTATTAAGATTCTATTCAATGTATTAAGATTCACATTTTAAATCTCCCAATTCCCCGCTTCGAACAAACAAAACTTACAACTTTGTAAAAAAAGACAAAACTAAATTGCGTGTAAAAATATCACATAAAGTAATAAAAATGACATTTTTACGTTTGTTTTACATTTTTTTTATGTTTGCTATGAAATTCACATTGTGAGCCAACCACCGTACTCGGACAGTAAATAAATAATTTATTAAAATAAGCATTTTAAATTATAACAGTTTTTAGATTGTTCACGAAAATGTGTAAAAAGGGGGTTTTATCAACAAAGGTAACACAGTTGTGCTCATTTGATAGGCCAGACCTTTTTATAAGTCTTCAAAAATTAATTATTAATTGCCTCCCAAGTCAGGTCCACGTTCTGTAGTTTTAACGTTAAACTGGCGACGGATTGTCAACAGTGGACGTCCAGGACGCCGAGAACCTGATGCCCTGTAAAATAGGCAAACATGGGAGGCATAGTATTTGGCCCAGCCAGCTGAAACGCCTTTGCCGGATGACAGTAGATACCAAAGGTAGCTGCGTCCGTTGCCTCAACTCTGTGTTCCGTGTTTATCTACACAAGATATTATTTATAACGGCAAAATTTTTAGGATATGATTTAAAATAATAAATAAAAATTTGTGAACAATTTAAAAATAATTTTCTATCAGATAAATTGTGCATTGATTATTTTTACAGTAAAAAATTATATATTTTATTTAGTAGTGAGTTGTTTAGAGGAATATAAAAAAAATATCTGATGTCAAAAATCAATTCCAACATTGTATAGTTTACAGTTTAATATTCTCAATTCCCTTTTCATAGTAACATGTGCAATTATTTCATTATATCGATGTATATTGGTCATCATACAAGTGATTTTACACTGGCATTATGATATTATATTCAAAGATAAGTATGTTTGTTCATATACGCCGTGGTAACAAAACTTGATGTACAAGCGGGAAACCAGTGAATCTACATCATATTTGGAGTCGATTTTGAATAAAAAAATAATTTTTTTAAATTTGACCCATAGTTTTCGAGAAAATTGAGTAAGTCGATTTTTTTATTTTTTGATAAAATATTATTTATTTAGTCAAATTAACCTGTTAACCGGGCGCTCCTCTATCTAATTACGCAACTGTAATGGGCGCGAACTCTTTTACTAGGAAGTGCCGCGTGATGGATACTTACGCCTGGAGGACTTAATTTTTTTTTTATGCCTAAAATAAATGATAAGACTATTAAATACTTTTTTTTTTCGTTTATTTATGTCGAGACATGTATGGATGACTAATACCTTACGACCGTTCCAGGGCGCAACATATATTTGAAGGACGTGTTCATACGTCCCTACCCGTACTGATATTGGTTATGTTTGACGTATTTATGCGTCCCGCCCGTATAACAGGTTAATACTATCCATAAAGTCAACAAAAGCAAAAACAAATTTCAATAAGAATTTGTGCAGTTTTACTTAATTTAAGAAAGTTTTTTCGAAAATAAAATAAAAAATTTTTTCAAGCTCAGATTCAAGTAATATTACACATTCGACTCGAAATATGATGTAGATTCACCAGTTTTCGGGTTGTACTACGAGTTTTGTTACTTCTGGTACATATTTAAATTTATTGGGATAAAATATCTATTTTGTGTTTTTTTTTTTCTATACTTGCAGCAAAATAGAATTAAACATTACAAAACCATACAAACTTTCTGTCTAAAAATTTTACTTTTTCATAGTAGAATTTCAATTATGATACATTGGACTGGCACTGAAGCGTAAGACTGGTCATCTTACCTTCATTCACATAAAGCAATCAAAAATACTTTGTGTGTGTGACTACTACCTGTGCAGTGCCCTATGCACCATTTAGTGCGGATAAGGGTACTGAACGAATGGGCTTGTAAACCAAAATTTTCTGTGAATGCAGGAAAAATAAAACGGAAAGTCACAAGATCATCAGTGCAATCCGTTTATAAATAGGATCATTAATAACAGAGATACAATCATTTAAAGTTTGATTTTTGAAAAAAAAAATTATGATTTTATTTTTAAAAACTTTAAATGATTGTATCTCGCTTATTAATTATCCGATTTACGAACGGATTGCACTGATGGTTTTGTGATTCTTCGCTTTATTTTTCTGCATTCACAGAAAATTTTTGTTTGCAAGCCCATTGGGGGAAAAAGCTGTCGATGTCGTCATGAGTTTTCTGCAGATAAACGCTGAACGCCAAAGATTGAGCGATTGTATCTTGTTTTACAAATGAAAAGCCCTGCTGGTTTTGTAAATGTTCATCTCATTTTGCCAACATTTACATTAAAAAAACACGCAAAAAACCCATTTAGTAGGTATGCCAAACAAAAGTGTGTTCTAGAAATTTGATGTCAACTTTAAATTAAATGTGTGATGAAAAACACATTATTCATACAAAATTGTGATGAAACAGTGTATATTTTTGTTGATTTGTGATGAAGTTTATACAAATTAGCAAACTTTGATGAAAAATATACGAAACTGTTGTTATCTTTGATGAAACGAAACATCACAGAATCAAGATTTGAAGCGTTTAATGTATTTTGCATTGAGAGCTAAGCCAATCTTTCCAGTGTTATTTCGCTTGATAGAAAGCACTCATCATATGTTAAATATTAGTGTCTTAAAACCCAAATATGTATTAATTTGATTTGATAAATGGCAAAGCTTAAGAATAACATTATTCATAATTAGTAATATAACAATTCCTTAGTAAAAAGTTACCGTTTAATATCTTTGTTATTGACACTAACCTAAGAAGGACGTAATCCTTGCGTTTTGGCTTTGCTTACATCTACTAAATCTACTACATTACAAACTAACGCACGTACAATGTCAAAAATTCGATATTTCGCTCTTTAGAAGAGCGATAAAAATTAATAACACCGTTTTTAATAGTTTCAACAAATCACACGTCGAGGTAATTAATGTCGAAATTTCAACGATTCATTTGTGATGTAAACTTATTAAAATAAAACAGACAGTGTTTAAATTGGACTACGATTTTTGTGGAATAATTATACCTCGATTCATCCCAGCGAATTTATCGAGAATATACGCAAAATTTAGTCATAAGCGTGGTCACATGTTTAAATATCTCAGGCATGAAATATTTTACAGCGTGCGCTGTGCTAGGCCTCAAATTAATTTGAGAAATGTCAAGTGTATTTATTTTCTATGCAAGTGCAATACCGCGTATGAGCAATATAATAAAACCAGTCAAAGTCAATAATTATTTTCATTTAAAAAAGAAACTATTGGATGTACAAATAAGTTACTTGTTGACCCAACTAGTCTGCCTCGTAGCATAGTGTCTGCCTCATAGCATAGTGTCTGCTTCGTAGCATAGTGTCTGCTCGTAGCATAGTGTCTGCTTCGTAGCATAGTGTCTGCCTCATAGCATGGTGTCTGCTTCGTAGCATAGTGTCTGCCTCATAGTTCAGTAGTTTTTTTAATGCGCTTACTCCCATGGCTACACAATGAATTTTTTGTCCCTTATGCCCAAGCAAAAAACTGCATTTTCAAAGTGTCATTTCGGTATAACCGACCTTTTTTCGCGGCATTGTACTTTCATAGACTTCGTGCCTTTTTCAATATTTTGCGATTCAATTTAAAACCGTAAATGGATTATTCAATTGTTCAAATTAATATTCTCACAAATTCGCTGGGAAAAATTTCCTTTCCTTATACGAAAAACTTTCTAATACCATTCAACGCACAACTTCTAGTTCACGACAATTCAAATGCTAAACATCACCATTTTTAAATAAAAAAACATTGAATGTTATTTAAAAATCAATTCCATTAGACAGGAACGTTAAAAAAAACAACGCAACCGCCTCTATTCTAAATATAACAGTTTCAAACCATTCTCTCGAGGAGAAAACACCACATGACTAAACGACATAATAAAATACAATAATAATAAGTAATAATAAACTTTAAATGATTCGTATTACGGTAACGTTGTATTAATCTTATGGGTAACGATAAAAAAACTCAAACACGTCCGTAACCTCAAAATGCGGGGCGAAATAACCGACGGCTTCACGGGGAAATATCTAACAGATTCACTGGGAAAAGTCTGACAGATAGTCGAGAAAGATCTGAAATGTCCACCCGTCGGGTTCACAGAGAAATATCTGTCAGATCCGCAGAAAAATATCTGTCTGGTTCAAACAGAAAGAAATATCTGCCAGGTTTACAGAGAATACTCATGAAACATCTGTCAGTTTCACAGATAATTCACCAAAACAGATTCAAGAGAAACATTTGAAATATCCAACAGATTCGCCGCACTAAAGTCCTTCCATGCCGCACAATGTCTTATTGCAATGTTGTTAATTAAACGATTAATATGACACTTGTTTTAGGATTTGCGGGTGCGTATATTAGCTATCCTGCGCACTGGTGTAGGCCTGGCCGTTGCTGGAACCGAACTTGTTCACCATGTCGTACAGCAAGTCGGAGTATTTGTCCATTACGCACATCGCCTGTCCTTGATTTAGCTCGCCGTTCGTAGCAGGTAACGCTGAAATAAAAACTAGGTTAGAAAATATGAAGATGACATTGAAGCGTGCGAGATTCATGGGGATTATTTTAAAAATATGCACTGGCATCACTGACCCCTAATCATTAATCATGTATCATGACAGCGATCTTTGATCAAGATTTTACCCTTGTTGACATTTATTTATTTATTTCATTTCAGTTATTTAGACATTACAGAAGAAAAAAAAATCCAATTCATTCTAAATACAAATCATACTAAATACAATACAATAATAAATCATACATGACAATATGAAGTGAAAATAAATGCCATATCAATCAATAAAAATCACATAGAACTAAAATTTTCTTTTGAAATAAATAAAAAAAATAAAAAAAAAATCGTTTTTTGATTTTAACATAAAATGACAATAGATAGTTAAGTTAGTATAATGATATAAAAAAGTATAGAAAGAAAAATTAAAAGTTAGAAAGTGCTTTCCTAACGGAAGACCCACTGTCGTGAAATATGTCGACATCCGAGGTGATGCGATTAAGTAACAAGATTGCTCTACCAACAGGCATAACCATTGGCAGGTTGGTTCTGTATATTGGCAGGTAAAACAATCCATGCTGTCTTTGTCTCATAATATATTATGTACAAACAGGGTGTAACAAAACTCGATGTAGAAGCGGGAAACCAGTGAATCTACACAATATTTGAAGTCGATTTTGTACAGTAAAATTTGACCCTTAATTATGGAGAAAATTGAGTATGAAATTGATTTTTTTTTCGAATTCTTTTTGCAAATCGTTATCAAATATCATGTATTTAGTCAAATTAATACTATCAATAAAAAAAACAAATAAAAAGCGCGTTTTAATAAGAATTTGAGCAAT
This sequence comes from Micrasema minimum, assembly GCA_022494985.1. Lineage (NCBI taxonomy): Eukaryota > Metazoa > Arthropoda > Insecta > Trichoptera > Brachycentridae > Micrasema > Micrasema minimum. The sequence continues at coordinate 5,498 of JAGVSP010000597.1, forward strand.
TTAACTTAATCTGTCATACTTGTGAAAACTTTTGTGGGAAGAAAAAAAAATTTTTTTTTCAAGCTCAATAAAAAGGTATATTACACAATCGTCTCCAAATACGATGTAGATTCACCAGTTTTCGGGTTGTACATCGAGTTTTGTTACACCCTGTATAGTTAAATAGAGACTGCAGTATTAAGTGGTCGATTCTATGTTAATGAGACACACCAGAATAATCAGTTCACAAAATACAGTTTATACAGTAAAATAAATTACAGAGTCATCTGCAGGCGATTACTAGTACTTAATTTAACTCGTCAGAAGAGTCTTAACTACAAAATAAAGTAATCTGCTAATAAATACATTTGCGCGTTCAACTCGCTAGTGGATGATTCTTGATTCGTAGCATATATACAAAATCAAAAATGTTACCTGGTGTGGATATTCGCTAATAAGCGGAATTGGGAATGTTGTAGTACCTACATAAAGTGGCCACTTAACCCAGCCAATGACAGGTCATAAGCCCTGTAAACGCTTGAATATCCATATTCCTGAATTTGAAAAAAATTCTACCTCATCTCTGTAGGGATATAAAAATAAAAATATACAGTTTATTTATTTTTCAGAGAACATATTCCTAGTCATGTAGATCTCACCTTTATTGACGAGTTCATCCAGCGTGCGGGACATTGTGTTGATGGGCAGCGAGACGTGAGAGGCGTCGCCCTCCAGCGACGAGGCGCCCCCGTTGAGGGCCGGCCTGGCCGTGGCCGTGGCCAGCATGCGCTGCGCCTCCAGCATGGCGGCCTCCAGGCCCGGCAGCATGTCCCGGGGGGCGCCCGGGGGGCCCGGCCGGCCCTCCGCCAGGCTGCTGTACATGTGGACTATCTTGGCCGTCAGGCGGGTCAGCTGCTGGGCCAGCTGCTGGCAGGCCAGAGGAGTCACTGCCACAGATTAGAAAAAATTAAAAATTATACTTCAAAAGAAAAATTTTTGTTTACGAAGAAATTCAATAAAAACACATATACGAGGTTTGTCTGGAAAATACGTATAAAAGTTGAATAATAACTTGATTTTACAGTTGTGTTGCAGTCACCAGGAGGTGGCACTACTGCTGTAACCAATCCCATCAACGCTCAGTTGGAGTCAGAGCACTCGGCTGCTTGTTGAAAGTTACCCTTTTTCACCTGCCGTCGGCATGGAGCTCTCTCTGATTGAGGAACAGCGCAGGCCGTGAGATTTTTCAGTGTTTGAAACAAGTTTACGGAGACAATTCTCTGAAGGAACCAACCGTGAACAAGTGGTTTTTTTATTATTTTTTTTTATTTATAAAAATAACATTACATAGGAAAAAAAAAAATAAAGAATTCTTTTTCTTTTTCAATCTAATGCTCCCTAGGAGTTTTAACAATAAACTCATTTAGGGACAAATAAAAAACACATATTCATTTTATTCTAATACGCACTGACATCACTTAGATCACAAAATAAACACAATATATACAAAAAACAGAACCAATCCAATGAAAACATAAAACCTAAAGAAACAATAAAGTGAATTATAACAGTAACAGCATAACCGCATATTATATCGACGCAAGTAGAAAAGGTATCATTCAAAATACTTATTAAAATAATTTTTTTTCAAATCAGAGGTCCTGTTTCGATAGTTAGATACAGGGATCTTAAACATGTCAGGTAACAAATTAAATTCGGAAAATGCTATGTATTTTAGGGATCTTGTACCGAATTTGGTTGTATTTGCAGGTTCTAAATGTATTTTGTTGCGTGAACGGGTGTTGTGCCGATGAACGTCTCTATTCAAAGTGGTCTCGATGTTTGTGTGCATTGAATCAAAAATTGTATGTAATATTAAAAGGTTAAAAAGGTTCCGGGAAGGCCAAGAAGAAGTGAATGCAAAATGGTGCTTCGGGGGCGGCACTTGGGAGGTGTGGAAGCCATCAAGGCAGAAACGACACGGCAACTGAACACTATCACAACTGAAGACTTTCAGCAGTGTTATCAACAGTGGAAACGGCGTAGCAGAAGTGTATCTCGTCTCAGGGTCAGTACTTTGAAGGAGACCATATTGTAATACCTGAATAATTGTGAAATAAAGTTATTATTCAACTTTTATACGTATTTTCCGGACAAACCTCGTACATTAGAAAAAATAAATAAAAATCCCACCAAGGCATAGCCTGTTTGTGGGTATACTGTGAAAGTCAATGTGAATGTGTTCACACTCTTTCAAGCAGCATGCACGAGGCAAAAGAGAAAAAGATAATTGAAAAAAATACAAGATATTGATATATTTATACAAGAAGAAGAAGAAGGGAAAAAATTATAATATATAAAATAAAAAATTACGTAAATTATGTTATTGTTATGGTCTTTATAGTAAGAATGATTCTACACTATGTATCCAACTTTGTGTTCATTTTTTAAAAGATGAAAAATTAGGAAAATTTGACAATGCCATTTTATTGTCAGTTAAAAAAGAATTAATTAAACTGGGGGCAATAAAATGTGCATGTCTCTGAGCAAGTCGTGATTTACAATGTGGTATTTCTAGCACTCGGATTCTTCTTTGACTAGACCTATTTGAGCTTCTAGCAAAAAAGCTTTGGTGCCTAAATACATAATTTAAACATTGTAATAAATATATTCGTCTAATATCTATTAAATTTGATTCCTGAAACAATTGGAGGGTATAATTACTTGTTACATTTATTTAATTTTCATAAGATTTTTTTTTTCAATGAAATGACTCTCTAGGCAAAACCTGTGTTGAGGTATTCATTTACAATCAGAGACATGTTAAGTTAACACTAGACAAGCTATTTCAAAGAGAACTGTCAAAATGTTATGTTCCATTTGTATATTGCAGTGAAACAAAGACAACTATATCTATCTTCCACTATCTAATACATTTTAATCATTCTGTTTCACTCTAATAAGTTGAAATAGCAGGAAATTTTGAGTAGTTCACAAAATGGACACCAGGTTGGCGCTACTGTACATGTAGACCTGTCAAAACTATGTTTAGTTTTATTAAATAAATTTCTGTAAGTTCGAGGCGATTATTTTCGTAAATTCTCGCATTTTTGAACTCGTAACAATGCCTTCACTATGTGTTGTACCGCGATACTCTTCAACAACAACAGTGTAGCGTTTTCCTAGCGATATAAAAAGAAGAAAAATGTGGCTCATTAGAATTCAATGAGATAAATTTAAACCCACACCTTATTGTATTATTTTTTAACTCATTTTTTAACTCCAGCTACCGTATTTATCAACCATTTTTAATTTAAATTCAAAATCAGCACACAACACAATCGTACTTAACGGTGTTTGACAGATGTAGACCACATTTTTCCTTTTTCCTTAAAAAAATTAAAACCCTCTTTTGATGCCGCATTTTGTGTGCGCTACTCATGTGGTCCTATTGCAATAAGGATAGGGCAAAAAACGATATTCTTCCAGCTTTGGTATGCCTCTTAACTTTACCTTGTCCAGTGTTTGGGTCCATATTTGGTAAGGAGGGTGCGGAGTGCTTTCTAGAAGGCGCCGACAGCCGATGAGTGACTTCGCGTGCCTTGGAAGACAAGTCCTTTTCACTACCGCTTCGACCTGGAAACAAAACAAACATTTTGAGTTATCTGGAAAGATGGGATCTGGAATTCCGCCTCGTAGCGAGAATTCATTAATCTCCTTTAACAAATAAAATATTTAAAAAATAAGATGATACAAACACGCATCCGGTCGATATCTAAAATGTGTGAAAAAAATCATTGCTCTAATGTTAAATTCCAGGGAGAATATCGAGGAATATGTTTGTATAAGAGTATGCTCTTAATCGACCAAATTAAGAAACTGTTCTTTTACGATAATTCTAATCTGGGCTTACCGACGTTCCTCCTATCCCCGCTGTCCACCAGGGACCTGGGGGGGCGGGGGGGCACGGCGGGCTTGCCCCCTCCCGCGCCCCCCCCTCCCCGCCCGCCTCCTCCGAGCTGGAGTCCTCCTGACCCACCGTAGAGAGGTTCACTGCAAACAAACAACGGTTAACAATTTTGCGCTCAAAATCACAGCCATCTAGATTAGGGTGTCGATTTTTCAAACTTTCGGTTACAGAAATGGTACAGGCATTAAAATTCGCATTTCGCATTAAGAAAAAAGAAAGAAAAAATGGCCCAAAAATCTCGTCTTTGGCATGAAATAAATGAAAAACCCAAATTTTAAATGATTGTATCTCTCTTATTAATTATCATTTGAAAACAGATTAAACCTATGGTTGTGTGATGTTAAGCTTTATTTTTCTGCGTTCACGGATTTCAAATGTATGTTTTGTGCAATTTTTATCCAAACTATTACATTTTTCCAGCAATTTCAAATCACTAAACTTATCCACTTTTTTAGTGTGCAATTTGTTACAGATTTTAAATTTTTAAATTTGAATCATAAATAAACAAGCAGATAACAGTCATGTTAAATGCTAGCCCTGCAGGGCTTTTCGGCGCTTAAGCGCCTCGATTTTTGGTTGTTCTACCTTTAGTTGATTGGCTAAAAGTCATACATGTAATGAATCAAACAGAAACCTAATTTACAGAGGCCCACAGAGCCGCCCGACCGAGGCCTGAGTAGAATCTGGAAGGACTGATGGAAGAAATCTATGTTTTTGCCCATTGTAAAATCTTTAAAATGTCGAGTATTACTGCAGATACACCAAATTAAGATTATGGCACGATTGTAAGTATAGTTGGGGAATGAGTTCGTGGCGCTTGGAAGGAATGCGGCTAGTGCTGTTACTGTTACAATATTCTGAAAATCGATATCGACATAAATGAAAATTTTGGTAATGGGAATAGTAAGATAGCTAAAATATTAAAACAACGCGTTTAACTTTTTCAAGGGATAGTTTACAATATCAATTATTGAAATTAAAACAAAGATAGTGTACAATAGGGATGCTACACAATTGAAATTGAAACAAGAAGTTTGTAATATTATTACTAAGTGAGTGTAGTATGTCGGTTTATGTGGTACACGTGGTCTGGCCTTTTGTTTGTTTATGGTTGAGAGATGAATACATGGGTAAATTACGACTTTTTTGGGATAATTGTGATATTGCACCCATAACTCTACTCACCCATAATAAAAAACGTCTTAAATTATCTATCCATCCATGTCTCAACCTAACACAAACAATAGACCTGACCACATGTACAGAATACTTTAAACTATATTCGCTTAGCAATAACTAACTAACTAACTAACCATCACGCCATTTCCCCGAAGGGGTAGGCAGATAGGATAGAACGCCACACCACTCTGTCCTGGCACACTTCTCTTGCTTCCTCCACATTCATACATCTCCTCATGCACGCACGTCGATTATTCCGACTTCTTACATGCCCTCTTATTCCAATTTCTATTGTATACCATCCCATAAAAAAGAGAACTGCTGTGTTTCGGAATCCCGAGATATTTTCAAAAATAAACTAGCGATCCGAATCGACAGTAGTACGCACATCACTTAATGTTCCCATGACCTAGGGGGCGAGCGGGGTAGAAGAAGAACGTGGCGGGGGATGCACACCTATCCGCACACACTTCTTAGGCCCCGAAGGCCACGAACTCATTCCCCGAGGAGCGTTTCTGCCGTTGGCGTTCCCCGCTTCCGACTCTGATAGTCCACAATATTAGTTAGAAATTACCTACTCTTTTCTGGGAACCAATGCGGGGAGAGCCGTTTTTTTTTTCGGCAGACATATTAGTTGTACCACACTACTATCACCTTTTTGGGAGCTATGGTGCTATGATGCGGGACGAGGAGCCGTTTCTGCCGTTGGCGTTCCCCGCTTATAGATTCTTGTTGAGAGTTGATAGTCCACAATATTAGTTAGAAATTACCAGAGCTGTAGGCCGCCTGGACCCCGCGCCTCCTGGCGGCCGCCGGCGCCACCTTGTTCTGGGAGCTGATGGTCGGCCTCATGAGCCCCCCGATGCGGGACGAGGAGCCGTTTCTGCCGTTGGCGCCGTTGGCGATTCCACCCGCTTCCGACTCCGAGTCACTCTGGAAATAGAGATAATTTCAACACCATCTTTACAGGGTACGACCCGAACACTGGTGAATCTACATCATGAGTCAAATGTGTAATCTGACTTTTGAATCGGAGATGAGAAAAAAAAAATTCTCCCATAAATGCAGATTAAGTAAAATTTCACAAATTCTTATTTAATTGCGGTTTTTTTGTTTTGCTTTCTTTATGGATAGTATTAATTAATGATATTTGACGACAATTTGTAAAAAAAATTATTTAAAAAAAAACCAACTTCGTACCTACTTGTAATTTTCTAGAAAACTATGGGTCAAATAAAATAAAAAAAATCTACAAAATCGACTCCAAATATGATGTAGATTCACTGGTTTCCCGCTTGTACATGGAGTTTTTTTACACAATATAATATAAGCCACAAACGTGGACTTCATTCATCAAATCAGTCTTTTTTTGCCGTTTCAACATATTGGTTAACTAACGAACCATCATGTTATTTCTTTCTCGGCCTTCCTCGGCTTCTACATCCAGGCACACTTGCATAAAAAACTTCTTTTAGCCGTTCTTTCATCATGCATTCACTCCACTTGACCAAACCATCGTAAAAGCCCCTTCTTAATTTTGTGGATAATGCTTATCTCGGCCTTGCACTCTGCTCTAATTTCGACATTTGTACACCTATCATACACAGTCTTACCACTTTAAACAGCATTCAGTCTACTTGTCCATTTCATTTTCAGCACCACGCTTAACTTCCATCTTAAACTAGAATTTTTTTTTTTTATAAATCGAAAATTAAATAGTAGAATATGTAGTGCCATCTTCAGGCGCCATCGTCAACTAATTTAGCACAGACACAAACCTGGTTCAGCACTCCGACACTACTGCTTCTCGTCATATTGGATAAGAACTGCTTGGAATGTCTTCCCGACTGGGCGCGAGCCCCGGACAGCTTGCTATTGCTTCCACCTAGGGTTCCAACAAAATTATTAGCACACACCAAAATTTAAATCATGTATAATAAAATAAAAAAATTGAATTACAAATATTGAATTGATCAGTCATAAAAATACTTTGTTTTTTTTTCTTAAATTTTAGTAGGTTAAAAATTATACAGGTGTAACAAACTCGTAGTACAACCCGAAAACTGGTGAATCTACATCGTACTTGGAGACAATTGTGTAATATGACTTTTTAATCTGAGTTTAAAAAAAAACAATTTTTTCTTCTCTTAAAAACTTTCATAAGTATGGCAGATTAAGTAAAATTGCTCATATTCTTAATAAAACGCGTTTTTTAATTTTGTTTTTTTATGGATAGTATTCATTTGACTAAATACACGATATTTGATAACAATTTCCAAAAAAATAATCGAAAATAAATTCAACTTTGTACTCAAATTTTCTCGAAAACTAAGGGTCAAATCAAAAAAAAATATTCTACAAAATCGACTCCAAATATTGTGTAGATTAATATTATGTAAAAATAAAGCTCAAATCGTCTCTAAATACGATGTAGATTCACCAGTTTGCCGCTTGTACATCGAGTTTTGTTACACCCTGTATTCAGTATTTAATTTCGTAAAATTTGTTTTAGAACAAACTTTGACATACTAATTTATGTGGAGCGGAATCTAGCAGAATACAGAAAACATCAAAGTAATTATTTGACAAATTGAACAGTTTAATTTTCCAGATACCTCTTAAAGAAAAAGAAGTAAGGATAATTATCAAAGAGAAAAAAAAGCTTGCAGCACAAAACAATAAGTAAAATCACAAAGCCATGGGTGCAAGCCGTTTGTCAATCGGATAATTAATAAGCGAGATACGATAGTTTTAATAAGTTAAAAAGTTAAGTTAAAAAATGTTTAGAAAATAAAAAATTTAGTTATCATATCTCACTTATTAATTATTCGATTCACAAACGTATAGCACCGATGGTTTTATGATTTTTTGTTTTATTTTTCTGCATTCACAGAAATTTTTCGGCTACTAGCGCATTGCACTTTAAATCGCCAGTAATAACATATTTTAAATTTATTACAAAACATGGAATGAGAGATATTCAATTCGTCAACAGCCATTAATAAGATGCAATATTTATATTTTTTGTGAATTTAAAAATTTTAAAAAAATACACTGTAACAAAACTCGATGTACAAACGGGAAAACAGTGAATCTACATTGTATTTGGAGTCGATTTTGCAGAGTATTTTTTTTTTATTTCACCCATAGTTTTCAAGAAAATTGATTAAAAAGTTCATATATTTTTTTCGTAATTTTGGCAAATTATTATCAAATATCATTTACTTAGTCCAATAAATACTTTTCATAAAGAAAACAATTTTAATAAGAATTCACGCAATTTTACTTAATCTGCGGTACTTATGAAAACTTTAATAAGAAGAAAAAAAAATTTTTTCAATCTGGATCAAAAAGTCATATTACAAATTCGACTCCAAATATGATGTAGATTCACCAGTTTTTGGGTTGTACCTAGAGTTTTGTTATTCCATGTATTTTATTGGAAAAATAGCTGCATCTTAATCAATGATTATTGACCTGTAATTTTATAATAAAAATAGCTTCCAAAATGTTAATTTACCAATATTATACTTCTACTCAATTCATGCTTGGAAATTGTATAATCTATAAAAAATTAAACCACTCAAACAGTACATTACTAAACTATACTTTATAATTATTTATATTTATATATATTAAATAATACAAGCATATAATAAAAAATAATTTACAGATAATGTTTTTTGGGTTATTGTGCCGAAGATGGACGCTGCATCGTGCTACGAAACGTCGGCAACACAGAGCCCGCAAACACGGCATAGTAACTCAGACAAACATCATCTGTATTCAGATGGCCGCGAAAACTAACAAACTCAAGTTTTTTTTTTTTTTTTGATAAACTTGAAAAGTGGTAAGGGTCATTTTTTCATGCAATGGATTTGTTAAACTAAAATTTTCTGTGAATGCAGAAAAATAAAGCGAAAATTCACAAAGCCATCAGTGCAATCCGTTTTTGTAAATCGGATAATTAATAACAGAGATACAATCATTTAAACACATTGGATTTTTGTAAAGTTTATTATATCTCGCTTTTTAATTATCCGATTTACAAACGGATTGCACATATGGTTTTGTGATTTTTTGCTTTATTTTTCAGCAATCACAGAAAATTTTGGTTTACAAAACCATTGTAGTCTCCCGATTTGTTGGAGTAGCACTAGAAGAATAATTTTCTCCCAGGAATCATTTTAATTTTTGGTTTTGGACATGCAGATTTACTAAACAAATTTTTAATCAAAATATTAATGGACTACGACAGCAAATTTTTTTTTTTGGACTGACAGAGATTTTTTTTGATTTTTTTTTGGTACAAAATTTTTTTTTAAATTTTTAATAATTATATTCACACAAATAGTAATTACGGAATTAAAGATATAGTACAATCGCGATTTGAAAACAGGCTATTTTTGGTAGATGCGTCTATTAATATTTAAATTAAAAATGTTTTTTTTTTATTATATCTAAAACGTGAATAAAGTATAAAATCATTCCTGGTTCCAACTAACTAACTAACCATCACGCCATTTCCCCGTAGGAGTAGGCAGAGAGGATAGAAGGCCATACCACTCTATCCTGACATACTTTTCTTTGCTTCCTCTACATTCATACATCTTCTCATGCACATACGCCGATTATTTCGACTTTTCACATATCCACTTTCAAGTACTTGTCGTACTTGGTCATGCCATGTCTTTCTCGGCCTTCCTCGGCTTCTGCATCCAGGCACACTTGCGTTTAAACTTCTTTTAGCCGTTCTTTCATCACTCATTCGCTCCACATGACCGAACCATCGTAAAAGCCCTTTCTTAATTTTGTCGATAATGCTTATCTCAGCCTTGCACTCTGCTCTAATTTGGACATTTGTACACCTATCATGCATAGTCTTACCACACATCATCCTTTTTTTTCCAACACCACGCTTCACTACCATACATAAGGGTTGGTACCAGAACTCCGTTGTGTACTGCCAATTTTGCTTCTTTCGATAAGTTCTCATTTGCCACTATCGATTTCAAGGCACCATTAACTCTGTTTCCGGCACTAACCCTTCTCTAGTTATCTTATTAAAAATGTATCTATTTTTTATTATATCTAAAACGTGTGAATAAATCATTCCTCCAGTGTTGAATTCCAGGGAGAAAATTGAGGACATTTGTATGAAAAAACCTTAGAGTAATGACGCGCAGGCTATAGAGAGGCCCTTTCGCCGTTTCCCATAGAGCGGAAGCGTTGCAAATTTTTGGTTAGCGACAACTTCACTCTGCTGGCGGCCATTATTATTTGTTTGACAACAGACGCGTAACGGTCACTTTCGTCGCTTTGCTAGTAAATAACGTGGATACTTCCTGATTTTAATCATCAAAAACGGCAATGGTGAATTGTAGTATGCTTGGTTGTAGCAGTAAGAGTGTCAAAGGTGTTAAAGGAGTCACATTTCACAGGTAATTGATTTCGATAAATAATTATTTTGATTTACATTGATTTTGGCATATATTGTCCTAACATGGGTATTTTTTGTATAAAAACTTTCCTTTTATCAACATATTTACATTATTTACCAGTTTTTTTTCTTAATTTAGGTGATCAATTTGTAAATTAAAGTATGTTTACTGTTGATAGTGACAGTTGATTACTGTCGATATGCCAAGGCCGCATTAGGCATTTGTAAAACATTGGCATTTGTTTTGCTGCAAACTATAGCCAACTTCGTGTTTGACAATCATAGAATGGTTTTTGACCGTTAGGGCCCCTCTATAGCCTGCGCGTCATTACTCTAAGCCACATGACCACACTTCATCTTAACGATTTTCATTTTCATTTTCATTTAATCTTATCTGAATACAAACCCATGGTTGCTCTGGGCGGGGGGCTGGGCTTGAAGGCCAGATCGGACAGCGATATCGCCCGTCGCAGGCCCGACCCGTCGTCGTCTATTAGCGAGCTAAAGTCGTCGGGCGCCAGGCGATTCCTCGCGCCTGGTAAGCGCGACGAGCGACGCGAGCGTGCGACATGCCGGGGCCCATTTTAGTTTGGGGGGAGCCATTTTAATATTCACCGGGTTGCCACATTCGGGGAGGGTTATAAAGTGGTTCATGTTAACGGCGAATGGAAAAAAAAGAAAAAAAAATACACTAAATAAAAAAAAAATATTTTAAAAAGGCGATGGACTTCTGATTTTCAATAGGCTGTTTGTTTATCAAAATTTTAATGTTATATTCATATATACGGAGTAACAAAACTCGTAGTACAACCCGAAAACCGGTGAATCTACATCATATTTGGAGTCGAATGTGTAATATGACTTCTGAATCTAGGTCAAAAAAAAAAAAAAAATTTTCTAATAAAAGCTTTCATAAGTACCGCAGATTAAGTAAAATAACACAAATAATTATTATGGATAGTATTAATTTGACTAAATAAATTATATTTGATAACAATTTGTAAAGAATTTCTCAAAAAAAAAACAGTCAACTTCTTACTCAATTTTCTTGAAAACTATGGGTATTTTTTTTTTTTTAAATTTCAAAATCAACTCGTAATATGATGTAGATTCACTGGTTTCCCGCTTGTACATCGATTTTTGTTACCCGGTGTATATATTATTATTTTTTAAAGAAAAAGAAACATGAAAGTTTTTACGATTTTTTCAAACATTAAAATTTTCTGGGCTGCTTTAAAATAAGTCAGAAATAGATGCCAGAAAGCAGGAAACAAGTTGTGCTGGAGTGGAATTCGAACTTAGGAATTCCAATCCGGAGTCCGCGTCTCAACCACTGGACCACCTCAAATACTTTATTTTATTTTATCAATTTGTTTCCTCATTTCATATGGTTAACAAAATTGATCTTATAAATTTCTGGCTATTTGAAAGCAGCCCAAAATTTGAAATATTTGAGGATATCATAAGAACGCAAATGTTTCTTTTTATTTAAAAAAAAAAAGTAAAAATTTAAACCACACTGGAATAAATATTTCATATTGACCCCACCGGGAATCGAACCTTTATGCATGATAGTCCAACGCGCCTTGTGGCGTAACCATTACACCACAAAGCAAACATTTAATATCTAGATGGTTTTTTTAAAAATATTACTTAGGTGTTTTAGAAACTTTAATAGCAAATATTGTAAATCAGACGCCCATTGCTTTGAAAGTGCTGTAGGATTTTAGGCGATATTCTTCAGAGTGATTGTGAAACTAAGCTTTTTAAGACAATTTTTTTGATATTTTTCGTTGTTATTTTGTAAAAATATAATTTGACTGGCGGCTGCTTCCCATACAAACGTATTCCTCGATTTTCTCCCTGGAATTTAACATTAGAGCAATGATTTTTTCACACATTTTAGATATCGACCAGATGCGTGTTTGTATCGTCTTATTTTTTAAATATTTTATTTGTTAAAGAAGATAAATAAATGATTAAAAAATAAGACGATGCAAACACGCATACGGTCGATATCTTAAATGTGTGAAAAAATCATTGCTCTAATGTTTAAATTCCGGGGAGAAAATCGAGGGATACGTTTGTATGGGAAAGCGGCCGCGAGTCACGTGGTGGAGTATACTCCTAACAATCCCCATTTTCATAGATTTCGTATTAGTTTACAAAGATACCTTCAAAATATGAAGTTCTACAACATTTGGAATAGAACTTTGTAACCGGGAGCCAGAATGCCCCCATTTTAAAATCGTTATCGACTCTCAGATACGAAACAACTATAGGAACTTGTTTATTTTGACTACCGCTTTCAGAGAAACTAACGCTTGTGACAAGACATACGATATGAAATTTTTTTAGATTGAAAAAAATTACAGCGAATAAAAAAATATTTAAATAATAAAACTTAAATAGCATATTTCAATATAAATACGTTTTTTAATAAATAAAATATGTTTTAAAGCCCCTTACACAATCACTTTGCTAAATACACCCAAAAACAATGGCAAAAATACAAGAATAAATATTTATCTATATATTATGACAATGCTTACAAATGAAAGTATAAAAATTAATTATTTAAATAGTTTTGTAGTTAATAATTGTTCAGAGAAATAGGATTACTTCAAAACAGTCAAATTATTCCCATTTTTTGTCTTAGAAACAGTTAAAAATTGTAATTATTACTTGTAGAATATACCGCATATTGTCACATAATTAGATAAATATTCATTTCTCCATAGAAAAAAACACATGCTCGTAAAAATAACAGTAAAAAAAAAATATATCTATAGATTACATATATATGAAAAATTTTCAGTAAAAACCCAAAAAAAATACTAAAAAAAATATAGAAAAACATGTAATTTATTGTTTATTAATTTGATCTCATTAATTTTATTTATTTTATCATTTTCAATTTGATTAAACAACATTTGATTTTTTTTTTAAATAGGTGTTAATAGCAATGATGTTCCATGGATAAACAAAGAATTTTTCATGTATGATATAATACACAGACATAGATTATGATATTTTTACAAAAACAATACAAAATTATACCCAAATATATGTTAAAAAAACAACCATGCAAAAGTGTTAAGCGCACTTTATCCGAGATAGAAAACCGTACAGTTTCTTGTGCAGTTTGCAAACTGTCCCGTATAAAGCGAAAACTGTGCGGAATATAGAATGTCCCGCGCGACGTTTGGCTGACCAGTAGCTCAATCACAGATAACTCTCGACGTAGTAAAAACGTGCTAATCACGTGTTAACGCTAACGATTTGAGCGATCACAATGACATACCGTTCAATACCGCGATCGCCGAGCCGAGCATTGACGATCTGAGCCGAGCGGAGCCGATGCGCGCGATATCGCGGCCGTACGTCAAACGTCAAATCATCGCGCTTGTCGGATTTTTTATTATGTCGACTGCTTTTCTCAATATTTGGCTTGCCGAAAACCGGCTAAATTATAATAAAGATTGAATGAAGATTTGTGCGAATAAGATATATCTCGGGAAATGGCTCGCGACTTGATGCGCTCGTTTAATAATCCCGATCGATAACTTTTAAACGCGCGTTCCATTGTGATCGCGAAAACGTTAAACATCCATGGTAAGAAATCGTTATCACGTCGCTTATTACCGAGTCGGTAGTGATCTGTGATCGAGCAACTGACAGTTAATGTTTTTACGTGGATATTGATATATTGAATGCTTTTAAAAACGTAAAAAACTAATGACAATATTTACATTATTAGATATACTAACAATTTCCTGTGTGCAAACATACAAAAATAACGTACGATTGTAGACGCTTGAAAAATATACATATTTAGCGTGTCTTTTGACAGACTGTAACAGTTTTCCGAACAAGAAACTGCACAGTTTTCGGTACCGTATAAAGTGCGCATTAAGTGTTACCCACAATCTAGAAAAAACAGTGATTTGTAGTGTTTTTTTGAAGATCCTCTATTAAAATGTGAAAAATAATTGTAAAATTGCATAAAAAAATCCACAACACAATGAAAACATCATAAACTACTATGAAGACTAAAAGTCCAAAGAATTTCAAATCCACTTCATTAAAAGAAATTGATAGTAAAGAGAATAGATAAGAAAAAGTCACTTAAAAATAAAAGTATAAACGAAAAACCAGAATCGTGTTAATTTCGAAGAATATTTTGACGCGATAACGTCTAATAAATCGATGAACGCCGGCTGCACACACGAAAAGCATGACTCATTGTCACGTTCCGCCTGAGCCGAGTGTGCAAGCGAGAGCGCGAAACAAGCGATAGAGAGGCACGATCGGCCTAAGCGTTCGGTTTGTGACGCATCTATCTCTCTTCCACTCGTTAATTGTTAATAGCACGTTGTTACTTGTAATTAATTTGTATAATTTGAAGTAAACAAATATTTGAATTAACGAGTGCAAGAAAATGTTAATTATGAAAAAAAATTGTAATTTTCAATTAACTCCTGCTTTGAATACATACAAAATAATGATAATTCAATAATTAAATCAATTCAATTCATAAAAGGATGCTATTTTTTCATCAATGTTTTCTTGTGACGTTATCACGTAAAATTATCGTCCGTAAACCGACTTTACAGACAACCAAAAGTTTTTTTAATCTCCTCGAACTTCACATCTTCATATTTACTTAACGTAAAACAGCTGAAAGAAAAATGGTTTAAAAACATCTACAAAACAATACACGTCCAACGTTTTAAAAAAAGCGACGATTAAAAAAAATAAACGAAACGATTAAAGTAACATTAATCTAGACATATACATTTTTGCTTTTTTTTTACATGCGCATGCCGTTTTCTTTTAACCTTGTGCTGGTCCCATCTTCATGTTCAGGATCGGTTGCTGCAGAAACAGCTTTCTCGCCAGAGCGCTGGTTTTACCAACTGAAGAACCGACACTTTTCCCAAACGATTCGGATGCGATAATCGGTTTCGTGTGGACAACCGGTATCGGACTACAAGCGTTGGATTCGGACATGGCGCTCGATTTGATCTGGAAACCGGATGCGATTCTGCCTCTATCGAATTTGCTGCGAAAAAGGCTCGATATTTTTGAGGTTTTCGGTTTTGAATCGCACTGTTTTGAAGCGAAAAACAGGCGCTTCGGAGAATTTGTACAACTCGAACTGGTTGTTGACGATTCGTAGTTTTCACTGTCTATATGTATATCTGTTTTAGGAATAACGGTTATATTATAAACGCGCTGTTTGAGGTCTTTACTCTTGTCCGCACATTTAACTGCATCTTTTTCATTGCATTTCGCATTGTTTAAAATGACTGCAGTTTTTTCCGTGTCGATTTCAACGTGGCAAAATCCGATAGTTTCACAATTTTCATAGCCATCTGCATTATTACATTCTTGAGTTGCATTCTCAGCTTCGGTCATTTCGTAATCTTCCGTCAATCCTAAATTAATGTTTTCAGTGTCTAAGACATCGGGTAAACTGAGGTTTCTTTTGATGGCTAATTTCACGCTATTATCTTCCTTATCGCTTTCGAAATCGTCGTAAGTCAAGCTGAAAAAGTCCGACGCATCTAAGGTCCCTTTGGTTTGATGCTTCGAAGCGAGCTTTTCAAAATTCCTGGAGAGTATCTTAACAGTGCCTTTACCATCGCTAAAATTAGCCTTGAGAGGTCTCATACGACATTCTTTCAAATATTTCTCCTGTAGAATTTTCTTTTCTTCCAACTCAACTAATTTGTTGAGAATATCTATTTTTCTCTCTATGTCTTTATACATATTGATATCTTCCGGTCTAACGACAGAGCCCAAGTTAAAATCTGTACTGTGCGATACGTGGATGCCACTAATCGAAGGTATTTCGCCGTCTTTTGGAGACGTCTTTAGAAAAGGCATATTCTTGTCAGATACACTATTCTTAAGATGGTTATTTGCTGCCAAATTGCTGTTGTTCGAATCAAACTTCGGACTGTCCGTATAACTATCGTAGTTCAAAGAATCTTTTGAGAAATTTTCGTTGTTTCTGTCATCTAAAACATTATCCAAGGAGTCTAAACTGAAATCCGAAGCTCTGTCCGATCTCCTCTGGTTAGGATACTCCAAGCTGTCCATTTGCATTTCAGATTTATTATCAGATACTTCTTTCTCGTTGACGTAAACATCAAAAGTCTTTTCATCTGAATCGCCATTGTTAAGCACCTTTCTTCCTGTATTTGAGGTCTTCAACTGCAGTCCATCTATTTTGGCTCTAACGGTCGGCCCGAGGCCAGAATCTAGATTAGGATATTTCTCCATGCAGCTTTTAACTCTGTTTTTGTTAGTGAGTTTTACGGACGAAGTTCTCTTAACAGGTTTAGGCGGCTTGTGAGGTACAAAATCAATGACTTGTTTTCCGTTGATATTCTTGTTTCCGAGACCCGAGTTTCTTTCCAAACTTTTTGTAGCGATGGCTTTACCCGCCGGTTTGTGATGTCCGTGTCCGTTATTTGCTTGCCTGTTGTTTTGGGATTTTTCTATCTTGTTTTGAGCGTGCTTCCGTATCTGGCTCTCGAACTTTTCTAGATTCTTTTGTACGTGCGATTTTTCCGCGATTCTTTTGGGTATAGGTTTCACAGACGTGGCCGGTTCCATCAAGACTTCGAAGCTGCAGCTTTTCTTGGTCTTCATACTCGGTATTTCATCTGTTCTCTTTCTCTCCACTGTCTGTTGTCCGTACTCTTTGATTTCCCTTCCGTCGAAATAGTACGCTATGTTTCGTTTCGGAGATGCGTTAATCGCGGAGTCTTGAAGGCTAATAGACCTGGTGACAGATTTACGCTCGTCTTCTTTAAGGATATCAAAACCAGTGGTAACGTTTGTATTTCGTTGGGCAGATGAAACTATATGCCTGGAACCATATCCCACACCTTCTCCTTGACGGAAAGCGTTATAATACATATAAGTTCCGAGTGGGGTGTTGTTATTAGGGCTGGATCCGTAACTTTTCGAAGTGTTTTCGAATTCGTACAACTTTGGCTGGATTTCGGGATGCATATTCCGGAAGGATTACCGGAAGCCAGCTCTGGTTTCCTGATATGTTTCCGATGCTCAAACAGCATCTCCAAAGGAGCGCTCTTCGTGTATTCCGAATCGTCCGACAGAATGCTTTCGAGGGAATTACAGTTGGTCTTCGACATCATCTGGTTGTCGCTATCTGACTGCAGAAGATCGTCCGACAAGACGGATTCTTGGCTTTCGCTCGCCTTCATGAACTGCCTTTGGTTAAGGAAGAAGCTCGCGCTGCTGTGGCGATGCTTTTCCAAATACGCGGCTTCAGTCTCGTAGCACAGATTTTCAAACGAGCAATTTTGCGAATTATCTATAAACGGTTTATCGGATATTTTCCGTTGTGAGAACGCATTCTGATCTCCATACTTCATGAAAATTTCGTTAGATACGCTCGAACAGTTGGAATTTTCGTCACTCAGTACAGATTCATTAGACCTTGTGACACAACGTTTCGTCAGAGCACTATAGCACCTTTGCATGTTGTTATTTTGGACATTGTTTAACTGTTCCTGGCTTACGCTAGAATAGTACGCGTCTGCATATTCGTCAAGGTTGGACGGCATGTTCTTAGGTAAAGTGAAGCTCTTTTGATTCCTATCTACGTGGGCGTTAATCTGAGCGAGGTAGTTGGTATTTTGGGCGATGTAATTCGCATTGCTCTCATCGAGTCCGGCGCATATTTCATAATCCGATACGCACCTCCTGGCAATGGAGGAGAGCGGATTGGTCTTGTGGTGTTTTTTGCAGACTCTTTTAGTGTAAACTTTGTTTTTGCCCGCTTCCTGGCTCAGGCTGCAGTCTTCGAGAGAATCGGAAGAGAAATTGCCATCGTCTTTCTCGATATCGAGTGACGAATTCAGCACAACAACAACATCCTTCTTTACCTCTCGGTTTTTACCGAATTTGTCGAACATTTTTTCGTCGACTTTGTAATCAGACGCGCCACTGCTCGGCTCATAGTCGTCTAAATCTCCATATTTCCTTGTGATTTCTGCAATCATCTTTTCCGTGTCGCTTTTGATCGAGTCTACTAGACTCTTGCCGTTGTCTTTCATCAGATGGGAATTGGTTTCAAAGTCCATGAAATAGCTCATGGAATTTCTTTTCCTAACATCTTTGACAGTCGGACTCCTGGGGAATGAGGACTTGGTATCGCCTGAAGCCTCCTGCCTGGTATCCCCCCACTTGCACTCTTCGCTGACCGGAGAAACGGGGCAAGATTTATAATTCTTTAATATGCTGCGAGATTTGAGACTTTTAGAAGTGTTTTGGCCCCTCTCCGGGACCTTCAAATTATTCTGAGCGTCGAGATTAGAATTAAGATTGAGAGTGAAGTTTCTATTTTGAGGAGTTTTATTCGCTTGAGGAAATAATCTATCAAACACTTTACTCGGCTTTTTATCGTCGCTGTTACGCGAATTAGCAGAATTTCTACTAAAATCCACCGTAAAAGCGTAGCCTCTATTAGCCTTGGGAATAAACTGTGAATCTTTACTCACATTTCTTTGAATGTCTACATTTTTATTAGAATAATCAGCCTGATAGCTAGGAACGAACTGGCCCGACTTGTCTTTGTAACTCTTCTCAAACTGCTCGTGCCTTTTGCGAATGAATTCGGAAGCTGTGCAATTGAGATCGTCAAGTTTCAAACCGTAGTGTCTATGGTTCAAGTTGGCGGGAATGTCGTAAGGGTTTTTGAACTTTGAATCGAAACAGTTGGAGGTTTGTCTCTGATTTCGGTTGACGTCCGCGGTCAAGCTATCGAAGAAGCCTTCTTGGTTTTGGTTATCGTTGCCACCGTACGGTTGGTTTCGGTTGTATCTGTTATTGTTAGTGGAAGCGTGGAGAATGTTAGGCGGATTGGTCTCTGGGAAGGAAAACCCAAAACCACGGTTAGTCAACATACGATCCATTAATCCACAGTGCAAAGAACAAACAAGGAAAGATTACATACACAAAAATTTATCAAATTAAGTATATTTTAATCCCTTACATATTCCCAATTTAGCACAAGATTTCAAACTTTTGACAGATAGAAAAACAAACATTTTAACAAAAGTTTTTGAAAAGCTTTTTCTTAAAGCGGTGCATGAATGTGCAGTATAAAATTTTGACAAAATTCTGCGACCACAAAGACAATAAAAAATATATTAATTTTATTAGGTAGGTAGGTACTGATTTTATGTTTTCATTGTGGTCATAGAAGTTGCTTTTGAGAATGGATACTTTAAATTTACTATTTAAACATCCCAAAAACCGTAAAACACATTAACCAAACATTTTTTATGATCAAAAACTCCAACAAAAAAAACATATGTATACATATAGATTAATAAATAAAAATTATGAAAGAAATATTGCTTTCAAAAGATTTTAGTGTGACAATACTTTCTTTAAAAAAAATCTTATTAGGTAGTGTAGAATGTATCAAATCTCATATTTCTTCTTAGCGACAAGACCCAATTCTGGGTAATACATAATATATATTCATATATTTATTTACTATTGAAATTCATATATTTTTTTGCTGGAGTAAATACAATAATACCCATACACCGCCCCTTCCCGATCAATAAATTATTACGAGCCAAAGCGTCGGTATGTAATATTCACCTGAGGCGTAGCTCCGTGCGTTGCTCCCCTGCGCCATGTTCTGAGACAGTGGGCGATTCCGCGACGACGGCTGCCGCGAATCCGCATCGCCGTTTCTGTAACTCAGGTCCATGGTGGACTGACTCGATTTCAATTTGGACCGGTAGCCAACCTGGAAAGTAATAAATTATGTTATTTTGCTTCTAATTCACCACTACTTACATTCTCTACCCGCTTTTTATTCACCACGACTCATACTATCTAGCCAATTTTTCATTTTAATCATCATGACTCATCTAGTGAGTCTTGGGGCCAGATCATTAGCTATGGGTCTTACTGATTGAGTCGCCATGACCATATTATTGTGATTATATTAAATGTGAAATGTAATAAATAAATAAATAAATTATATCTAGCTGCTTCTTATTCACCATGACTCATACTATTTACACAATGTTTTTTTTTTTTTTGGTAACTTTGTCTCATTATATCTAGCCACTTCTTATTCACCATGATACTATCTAGCCACTCTTTAATTTTAATCATCATGACTCATTCTATCTAGCCACTCTTGTTCACCATGACTCATACTATCTAGCCACTCTTTAATTTTAATCACCATGACTCATACTATCTAGCCATTTTTTTTTTTTAGTACATTGCAGTTTTTAAGACGTCATATTGTTATTTTTAATGCATTCCTCACTGGGGGACCCCGCTGAGGAAAGCATTTTACAATTTAATGTTTTTTTTTTTTCTTGGTCGACATTATTTACAAAAAAATATAACAAGTATATTATATCTAGCTGCTTCCTAATTATCATGACTCATACTATCTAGCCCTTTTTTAATTTTAATCATCATGACTCATATCAAGCCACTTTTTAATTTTAACCATCATGACTCATTCCATCCAGCCACTTCTTATTCACCATGACTCAGACTATCTAGCCACTTTTTAATTTTAATCATCATGACTCGTTCCATCTAGCCACTCTTGTTCACCATGACTCACACCCTTCAAACACTTATCAACCACGACTCACGCTCTCTAGCTGTTTCTTGGTCTCCTCGATCCTCCTGGTCAGCTCCTGGCGGCGGTTGAGCGCGCCGGGGTCGTTGAGCGCCTGCTTGGCCGCGCTGATGAGCGCTGCGTTCCTGGGGGGCACGACCGGCGCGCGGCCAGCCGTGCCGGAGCCCTGGCTAGCCGCGCCGCCGCCCGGAGCCGCCCGCCCCACGGGCTTGGCGACAGCAGGGCGGACTTGTGGTGCTGGGAGCTTATGGATGTGTTTCCTGGAATTAAATGTTGTAATGATAGAAAGTGAACGACTGTATCTTGTACTGATTGAGTTGTTAGTTATTTTATAACAGTAGATAATGCCATATCCGATCTAAGAATTTTTTTATTTGATTCACAATTCATAGAAAAAGTTATCCTGTTTAACAGGCAAACGTCACTTTCTCCACTTGTGGCAGTGGCCAAAGTATTTTCAAGATTTTCATTATTTAGTGGACCCACATGATCGCATTAGCCGGGATAAAAACACAAATTCGGATTGACAAACAGATATGTCTAGTTATTTATTGAGTTGGCATTGACGTTGTGGAATAACATGATTAAATTAATTAAATAAAACACTTTGTTATTTAGACCACTTGAATTTATTTAAGCATATTATACAAACAACAATCTAGGAAGAAATTTGGATAATTCAAAATCAAAAATAGATTTTCTTATTAGAATTGGCGTTTACCAGATCCAATGTGGAGACTGTAGCCAGAAGTACATTGGCCAAACCGCTAGAAACTTAAAAATAAGATTAAAAGAACACCGTCAACCCCTCACATCTAATACCTTCTCAGAATTCGCCAAACATATAATGGAATCGAACCATTCTTTTGCTTCACATGAAATCAAATTGCTTCATCCCATCACAAATAAAGGCCAAATAATTAATAATTTGGAAAACCTAGAAATTAAAAAAAACTTAAATTCGGAAAAAACATTGATCAATAATATTACATTCAAAAATAGCTCACCATTACTCACAATATTCCCGTTACATCCCCCTTCCCCCCCCCCCCTTAATTAGCTCCGCCCACCCATACTTGTATCCTTGTTCTGTATATTTATATTTAGTTTATTACTACACCTGATGATGGAAAGTTCTGTTTTCCGAAACTATAGTAGTGCTTAAATAAATTCAAGTGGTCTAAATAACAAATGTTTTTATTTAATTAATTTAGATATGTCTAGTGTTACCTCCTGCATTGCCGGAGTCCATCTCCGCCCCACTGAGGCTCTCGAAGGCCGACTTGAGGAAGCTCGTCCTCTGAGCTATCCTCTCCAGGGATTCGCAGCTGCCAGAGAGCGGATTCCTGTCGCCGTTGTCGCCGCTCGGAGTGGACACCTGGACAGAAAAGAGATTGTTATTAGAATTATTGTCTATGAGTAATTTGTTCAGCAATATTTTCGGCTTCTTGGCCTTCATCTTACCTCGTCTTCCTCCTCGTCCGAGTCCTGGCCGGAGCCGCTGACGGAGGTGGCGGACACGGTGACCATGGGGATCGGAAGAGTCGGCTTCTTGGCCTTCCTCTGCGACTGGCGAAGCTCTTCCACATCCATGGCGTTCACGGTATATTCACTGGAGAAACAATTCAAAATATTAATACGGGGTTATACGAGGTGTAACAAATTCGATGTACAAGCAGGAAACCAGTGAATCTACATAATATTTGGAGTAAATTTTGTGAATCTTTATTTGATCCATACTTTTCGAGAAAATTGAGTACAAAGTTGATTTTTTTTTTTTACTTTTTGCAAATTTTTTTTTTTTTTTTTTTTTTATTGTATAAAAAAGAAATCAATGCAATCTTATGATATTTGCACATATTTCAATTTGTAAATACTATTTTCAATAAAGCCTAAGCGGCTTGTGCTTGAAAATAGGAATTGAGTTGTGTCAAAGTGGGGATTCAAATTGATGATCTTTGGACTCAGAGACCGCGACGCTACCCACTGGGCCACCACCTGTTCCAAATTGTTATCAAATATCATGTATTTGATATAAGAAGATTAGTCTACCTAGGAGTGTTGTCATCGTTGTTATCTGGATAGTAGATGATCCTATCCGAAGCCTGGGTGTTGTGGTCCGACGACGAGGTCCGTTCTCCGTCCGAAATGTCTTCAATATCTCCGTTTGAATTAATGTGAAGATTTTTTTGCAAATTCTTTTATCCATAAATATTTAGTCAAATTAATATTATCCATAAATAAAACACCATTTTAATATGAATTTGTGCAATTTTACTTAATCTGCGGTACTAATGAAAGCTTTTATGAGAAGAAAATAATTTTTTTTCAATGGCCACTTGATGTACTACAACATTCCCCATTCCGCCCATCATCTGATAACCATATATGGAAAATTTTGAAACTACTATATATATTGAATTTGTACAGAACCTTCCACATTTGAGTTTGTTTTTCGACAATTTTCAACATTTCTCTCTGGTGACATATGTTGAGAAGATTGTTAAGCACTTTTGGCAATCAATCTTTATTGGTGTAGGTAAGGCTCTATCGAGCTTTATTACTTACTAGAAGACGTCTGAAGATGTCTCTCCAATTTTTGTTTGCTTTTTATATTTTAACCAGTAAATCTTTTTAACCACATTCATTTCCAGAGTTTCTCTGTCTCTGTTGGGATATCAATAATATCTGATATCAGCCCAGTAATTTGTCTACAAGTATTTGTATACATTCAAAATGTTGTTAAAAATACACATGTTTATCAGAATAAACGCCCACTTGTGGAATATACAAATTACCTCGTATTTGAAGCTGCCCAGGGAAGAGTCGTCCGTGTGATGGCGGACTCTGTCCAGCCGGCGAGACAGTTTGGTAACATTGGACACATTCTGGGTGGCAAAACGAAAATAAAACGAAATAAAATCAAATCAAAACATATTGGAGGCAGCCATGCAAGTGGGGGATAGGATCGTAACACATGGAACATAAAATGGCGGCAAATAATGAGGGTGATGTGTCAAATGAAAGGTTAATCTGATATGTACTTACTACAAGTAAATAATTTGAATAATTTGAAAAATCAGGGATGAAATCACCAATTCAGATAATTTTCAAAATTGTTACATTTAAACATCAACAATGTTAATATTCTATATTTCAGAAGCTCTTTCCAACCTCGGGAATATCAATATTCAAGCGTTTAAGCGTTAAGTTGAAAAGCTATGTAATATTACTACTAATTTCCCTTATTGTATTGTATCTTTTTTATTTAGCTATAAAAAAACAGTTTTGATACAGCTAGTAATTACAATAGCATTATTTCTAAACATTTGACTATAAACTACTTATTTTGATTTTACACTACACTATACTTATTCAAAACATATATTTTACACATTTTTTTAACTAAATTTAAACTCTTTGCACATTTAACTTCATCTGGCAATTTTTCGTATCCGCACCCAATGGTGCATAGGGCACTGCATCGGTACACCAAGTGCAGTGTATCTCGATCATTTTATTACACGAAGGCAAGATGATCAGTCTTACGCTTCAGTACCAGTCCAACGTATCACACATGAAATATTAATATGAAAGTCTCGTGTAATATAATATTTCATGTTGACCCCCTACGGGAATCGAACCCGCGACCTCAGGCACGGTAGCCAAATGCGCTACCACTATGCTACGAGGCGGACAAATATTACATACATATAAATGTAAGTGATTATACCTTACGACTATAGTTATAAGTATTATTGAGTAAATTTGTTAGCAAGCATTGGTAGATATAATTAGATATAATACTTCTAGCATTAAAATAAAATTTTAATTCAGAAAACCTTTGATGCAATTCGTTCACCAATCAGTAAATTTAAAAAGAGATAAAATAACTTAAACTTTCCCTACTGGAAGTTTTTTTTTTTAATGTTCATAAATTTTCATACAAGAATGAACGTGTCATCTTTGCTAACCAGTTTCCAGTCTAATTCTGGTAATAATAAATCTTGCTATTGCGTCATCTCTCTCAAATCTAATGGCAAACTGTAGGATGAAACAAGGCCTGCCCGTACGGGGCTTGTAAAAAACACAGTGAAAGTCAAAATAAGGTCCTTCCGAATGAGACAAATAGATGGCAGTTTTTTATTATTATTTCATCTTCTTCTTCTTCAGCCACGTTCGCTCCTACGTGGAGCATGTGGACATAACCAGATCCCATCTCTCCAGGAGACCCCATTGTTATTTTACTGTGTTTAAAAACTAAATCAGGCAAATGGGTTTCATTGTGCAAATGTGCGTTATTTTTCAAAGAAAATTATTTTAATTAAAATCATAGTTTGAAAACGGATATCGAATTCCTCGAGATCTTTCGAACAAGAATTCAATTAGAAGTGGGCGATTTTCATTACAAACTTTGTAAAAAATATACGCTTCCTAGGGTTAATCTCATAACACCCACTTATATCAAATTCCCACCGTCCTAAAGACTACAGCGCTTGGGCCAATACACGAAACGTGCGACGTAGGTGCCTACTTGAAGACGTAGTGAGTGACGTAGTTGGTGACTAGACACCTTAGAGCATTAGTATTTTTCAAGTATGGAATTTCACTTCTCTGAAATTCTTGTTCGAAGGCTCTAGATCAGTGTTTCTTTACCCTATTAAAAGAATCGGCCCCTTTTCCACAGTAACATTATCCAACACCCTTTATTCCCCCCAACTAAAAATAAACTTTAATACAATTTCTACTTTACAATTTTTTATGTAGGCACAAACCTGTATGTAATTATACGCAATGGATTTCTACCTCAAAAAAATGAACACATTACGTAAAAAGTGTGACATTTTTCAAAAAAGTGTTTTAATAACGAAAAACTTTTTTTTCATTTTCTCTTAAAAAACTAAAAACGGTGGTATTAAAAAAAACATGATATTGTAGTATTATGCCTCAGGTTAAATTTTTTGCGCGTGAAAGTGTAGTTTATTTAACAGAACTTGAAAAAAATCAAAGCGCCTAAAGAAAGTGTATCAGTGTGCATAGCTCGTATATAAGCTTTTTTTCTATATTGATGCCCTCTCGACCTTCTGCAGCGCCCCCTGAATGTTAAAAATTTTAAAAATGCTCCCCAGACCTCCAAAACGCCCACCAAGGGTTAAGAAACACTGGTCTAGAGCTAACATGCAAATAACTTAAAATGGATTTAAAAAAAGACATTGACAAACAGCGGGATAAAATGCAGGGAAAAACACGGCAAAGCATGCTTGTTATTGGAAAAAACACACGCAAAAAAAAAGTAACAAGGCACAAAAACCTCATTGTAATCCCTCTCCGCCTTCATAACCAAGGCGTTGTTCTTGGCGAGCCAAGGATAGTTGGTCGCCTCTTCTATAAACCCGTAATTTCTCATCGGGCCACGGCGACGAGCGTAATTTCCCGATACGGCGATCTTAAAACCAGCTTCGGCTCGAATGCCCTCTTAATGTCGCTCAGCATGGACAGGTTTAGTGACTTCGGTCTCTCAGACCGCCTGCGGATTCTCCGGTCTTCAGCTGCGGCAAAGTGTACGGATTACCGGCGCCGTTGCTTGGTGTCGGTTATTGGATAGGTACAGCGTGTTATTGTGAAGGACCACCACCGTGTTCGATAGGATTTGGTGAGTAATGAGAAAGAAAAAAAAAACATAAAATAAAAAAAATTGCTAAATTAAAAACAATGCTTTGTTAGTGTGGTAAGTGCTGTCGAGTACTAATCATCGCCGTGCGAAATTCATTAACTTTCATCTAAAAAATTATGATTTGAATCACAATTTAAATGAAAACTTGTGATATATTTAATATCTTAAAACGTCACATTCTCCACTTATTTTTATTTATTTTTCAAAAAATTTATTTTCAAAAGAAAAAAATGTTTGTTTACATATAGAAAAACACATAAAAACACATATACATTAAAAAAAATAAACAAAAATCCCACCAAGGCATGAAAAATAAAACAAAAAATCACAAAGCCATCAGTGCAATCCGTTTGTTAATCGGATAATTAATAACAGAGATATAATAATTCAAAGTTTGATTTTTGTTTGATTTGCGGAATAAAAACTATAAATGATTGTATCTCGCTTATTAATTATCCGATTTACAAACGGATTGCACTGATGGCTTTGTGATTCTTCGCTTTATTTTTCTGCATTCACAGAAAATTTTGGCTTACGAGCCCATTCAAAGTAGCACTCTATTCACATTTTCTGAACAAAAATATTATTTACAATAAAAAGAGTGCAGAAAAAAAAATATGGCTTAAGATTAATTTAAAAACAGATACGACTTTCATATTTATCTGTCTATAAAATCGAATGTTTTTTGAGTAAAAAATATAAAAAAATATTATTTTAATACAACGCCCAACAATGTTACAAATTCAGGCGATATTATTATGAATTAACACGCCACTAAGGCTTATTTTGGTAACAATTCGCAGTACGGAGTGGGCTATTACATGGCGTAACAAATCTCGTAGTACAACCCGAAAACTGGTGAATCTACATCATATTTGGAGTCGAATGTGTTAAATGACTTTTTAATCTGAGCTTTCATAAGTACCGCAGATTTAGTAAAATTTCACAAATTCTTATTAAAATGGGTTTTTTAAATTTTGTTTTATTTATGAACACCATTAATTTGACTAAATAAATGATATTTGATAACAATTTACTTCAGGCGGCCTCCGTAGCGTAATGGATAAGACGCTGGACTCACGATACGGAGGTTCCGGGTTCGATTCCCGGTGAGAACACAAAATATTAAAAGTGATTTTTCTCAAGCCTGGGTGTTTGTGACGTTGCTCCCCTCTGTAATTGGGCCTCCTGGCCTGTTGAGGTGGTAAAATAAAATAAAATAAAATATTCAATTTTCTCAAAAACTATGAAATGCAAATTTAAAATAAAAAAACAATGACTTTTTTCAAAAATATGCAACAAGAGGTTCAAAAAATATAAGATTAGAAAAGAAAAAAAAACCATGTCACAGAATTGTCTAATGCATAAGGGCATTAAAATGTATGAGGATATTCCAGATGAAATAAGAAATGAACAAAATGTAAAGTTATTTAGGGTTAAATGTAAAAAATATGTGTGTGATAAATATTAGTGTAGGTATTATATAATAGCTAAATTGAAAAATGTATAATGGTAGGCTAGTTATGAAAATAAAAAATAAAAATTAAGTGCAATGTAAAATAAGATTAATCTATGTAAAAAGTTATATAAACTAAATAAATACAATAATAAAAAATATGACGTAGATTCACTAGTTTCCCGCTTGTACATCGAGTTTTGTTACGCCAATTTCATACAATTTCATTAGGAGTGTTCTGCGAATTAAGTGAATTACACAGCACGCGTGTTAGATGCGTAACCCATCCGTTATGAACAAGTTAAACACACTTTGAGTCTGTCAGAAGAAAGTATAAAAAGTGAACGGTCAAGCAAAATTAACTCAAAAATGTGGGGAATGATTGAATTAGGGATCATTTTACCTCGAAATCCGTACCCAGCTTTGTGCTAAAAATGTTTATATGTAGGACGAATGTTCCTGTACTGTACATACCTGTCTGTTGTTTATTATATCAGTCATGCTCTGTTTGGTCTCCGAATATATCCGTGTATCTGTACCGCTGTCCAGGGAACTGTCCTTCGATCCATCGGATTCTAGAGGCCGCTCTGAAATAAAATATATTATTTTATTTATTTTGGTTTTTGATACATACAGTTAAAATATGACATAACTTATTTTTAAAATTTTATATATATATTTTTTAAATGTCTTAACATAATATTTTTTCCTTTTTATTAATTTGTTATATTTTATTTTATTCTGATCTTGTTTATCTTCTTTTTATTAATTATTATTATTATTATAAAGAAATAACAATAATAAACGAGTAAGGGTGGGTGGGTGTCTGTGGATATTAGTGCAGGCTCCAATGGTATGTTCGTTTGATAAATTAGAGGACCGCATTCTGACTTCTGATATATGTTGTAGTGGTCTCAGGCTTCAATATTCCGGATGTTGCCACTTCAAATTGTGGTGCATTTTCCCCCACCACTCCACCCCCCCTTCCAAGGTGTCTTGCTTAGTATTCTTTGAAAGAGTATTAGTTTTTATAACATTACTCCATTAAAAATAAGTGTTTATGTTTTATTATATAAGGTTTATTCATGAAACACAAGTAGGTATAGGTATTTAACATATATTTACTGTGAATTAACTTTAAAAAAATGAGTATAATAGAAAATATCACTTAAAAAATCAACATAACTGTTGAAAAAAATTACAGCCTTTGAATAAGCATTTACACAATGCAATACAATTCACTATTGATTTTTTGCAACTACATGACATCGTGCGACAGTTTGAATGACATTTACATGGCTTTATTAAGGAATTTGGTAGAGATTTGTTTGTCATTTGTTTAGGATACAAGTAACCTTCTTGTAGCTCATAGCCAAATTTAATGAAATCAATGTTCTCAATTATTGGTTCAGAAGACCATTTCCATAAATAAGCTTGTGCTGATGCCCTTAAACAGTGTAAATGCAATGCATCAGATGTACATATTATAACTCTAGACAAATTTAAAGCAAAACCAATGTTTTGAAAATTCATTTCTTGACAAAGTTCATCAGCTGTTGTCTTTTGTTTGCACAATAAATATGTGACAACTTTTTCTAGGTCCTGAAATTGCTGCCTAGTCAAAATCTCGTCACCCAAAGCCGAAAGTGCATCCTGGACAAAATCAAGTGATGCAGCGTTTTTGATCCTATTCGACAAGTGGTATCGCAGCCAGTTAAAGCATGCAATGCTAAAATGACATTACAAATATTTTCGCCAAGAGATTGTGCCGCCAAATGACATCCTAAAACACGGTTTTTCTTTGATGATCCTTCAAATCACAATTCTCGGCAACCGATATTTACGAGTTTATGCCAGAAGTAAATGCCTAGCAC
Source organism: Micrasema minimum (assembly GCA_022494985.1). Taxonomy (NCBI): domain Eukaryota; kingdom Metazoa; phylum Arthropoda; class Insecta; order Trichoptera; family Brachycentridae; genus Micrasema; species Micrasema minimum. The sequence goes on from JAGVSP010000597.1 coordinate 35,739, forward strand.
AAAAACATCTGTGTCGGGGCTTGATTTCAGCCTGATTATTCAGTTTGGAACATGAAATATATGGCAGAACATTCTTGAATTACCTGGCTCCATGTAGTAGTCGGGCAGGTAGTCGTTCTTCTCAGCCCGCATGGCCCACTTGCCCCTCACCACGGCCTGGGGCGGGCTGAGCACGTTGGCCGCGGCCGCCTCGCCTCCGATGGTCTTCTGCGCCCACGGGGGCAGCCGGCCCAGACTGCAAACAGCCAAAACACCGTGAAATGAGACGACACTAACAGGATGACACTAAATATTATTGAAATCCCAATTCTAGGCGTTTACAGGGCTTATGACCTGTTGTAGTACATCAAGTGGCCACTAAACCCAGCCAATGGCAGGTCATAAGCCCTGTAAACGCCTAGATAACCCACATCCGTTTCCAGAGTTTCTCTGTCTCTGTTGGGATATCAATAACATCTGATATCAGCCCAGCATGGGTATAATCCAGTAATTTGTCTACAAGTTCAAAATGTTGTTAAAAAGATTTACTGGTTAAAATATAAAGCAAACAAAAATTAGAGAGACATCTTCTAGTAAGTAATAAAGCTCGGTAGAGCCTTACCTACACCAATAAAGATGATTGCCAAAAAATGCATAGCAATCTTCTCAACAGATGACACCAGCATAGAAAATTTCTGTAATGCGGAATGACGAAGACCAGTTCAATATGTCGACGGTCCCAACGTATACTGTCGAATCTGAAAAATGGCAATTTTTGTTTTATTATTTTAAACTGTCCAATTTACATAATATTTTCAGGTGGTCAAAAAAAAATTAATTATTTTTACTACCTTAAATACTATGTAAATTGGACAGTTTAATACAATACAACGAAAATCACATTTTTTCAGATTCAATAGTATACGTTGGGACCGTCGATATAGTAGTTCCAGTTCTGCTTGGAAAATATAACTTTGAATATTCCAAGTCGGCGGTTGAGATCAAAGAAAACATTTTTTGTCCCAACTTTTAACAATAACATGGCGCACTTTAATGCCTTATCTCGAATGTTAAGACTGTACAATGACATAGAAAAAACATATAAATATTGATGTATTTAATGATAGATGTGGTAAATTCAAGAGGAACTTGAAATCTTTTTATAACCTCTGATCGAATATATTAATGCAAACTACTTAAAGCTTTTTAAATCTGTAAATTGTGTACGTGAATAATAATGCTGTGTAATTCTGTAATTGATGTGCAATATAACCATGTATGTAATTATTATGATAAAATGTAAAATGTAAGATATTGTCACATTGTAGAGTTACCTGTAAATAAATAAATAAATAAATAAATAAAATTTTTGTCATATATGGTTATCAGATGATGGGCGGAATGGGGAATGTTGTATTACATCAAGCGGCTGCTTAACCCAAGCAAATGAAAGGTCATAAGCCCTGTAGACGCCTAGATAACCCACATTCGTTTCCAGAGTTTCTCTGTCTCTGTTGGGATATCAATAGTTCTCTACTCACTCTAGCGGCGGGATGGCGACCTTGGAGGGAGTGTCCCTGGTGGCCAGCACCAGCGGGTCCTCGGCTATCCCGGGACTCTGCATCATGGGCGAGCCCGCGCGGTCGCTCTCGCTGTCCAGGGGCACTCCGTTGGAGCTCGGCGGGCGCCTGGAAACGGAATCAGTCTCTATCAAGCTGCTCAGGCAACGAGTCACACCGCTGGCCAGATCAGACTTGTGTTTTCTAATTAATCAACTAAACAATTAAACAGTATTAGCTATACACCGTGTCCCACGACGAGACAGCGAAACTCCAGAGGGTGATTATTCATGATATTCTGAGAAAAAAAGTTTTTCAAAAAACTCAATTCTAATTTCTTAAAAAAATTATTAAAATATGAATAAAAATTCACGCGTGTAATACCGTCCATTTTTGAACTGGCTCACACCACGTGACCTCCACCAATAAGCGCGAAGCGAAGCGCGTCCCTATTGGACCGCGAACCAATAAGATCGCGTAGTGATCTCGTATCAATACGTACTTGGTACCTACTTGCCTAGTAACATCGCTATTTCCGTACAAGGCAAGGCGTACGGTGACCAGAGCGGATCCCCACTCCTCCCTCCCCGCCCACCGCCACCCCGCCACCGCTAGCATTTCAAACAGAAGCCAGTATTACACTAGTCGCTTTTTATTAATACTTTTTTAAAATTAATTATTAAAAATGCCCGGATCAAAAAAAATTTTTAGGATTTTTTTCTCAGAATACCATGAACAATCATCCTCCGGAGTTTCGCGGTCTCATCGTGGGACACGGTGTGTATATTAGGATGTCCCTTATTTTTTTATTATTATCTTGAAAAACTTTAAGGCCTCGTCAGCACGAGTTAAAATCATTGAATCATCATCTAAATAGGCCATAGTAATTGTAAAAAAGATAGAGGATATGCGTTTTCAAAATCGGAAAAAACCTTTTTTTGGTTATATAAGGGGCCACCTGCTAGGTGTCCCTTATTTTTCAACTTGATTATTATTGAATGCATAGGGCCTACTTTCTTTTGTATTGCTATAAAACACTTGTTCAGCAAATTTCAGTTCATTTGGAGTACAGTAACCCGTGCCGACTTGCATCGGAACATGTTCATACAACATGAAGTGAATTTCTCTAATTTTGAACAACTTTGAGGCCTCGTCGGCACAAGTTAAAATCAATATAAGGGACATCCTAATGTATTTACATTTTCCTGTGTGCAAACTTATGATTGCGCTTAATAAATACACATATTTAGCGTGTCTTTTGACAGACTGTACAGTTTTCTGTCTCGTATAAAGTGCTAGTCTTACTTTCCCTGTCGGATGGCTTGCTGAGCTAATCTGGCTCTCATGGTCACCACCATATCGTGGGGGACCTTCCATATGAAAATACATCCGTCCCCCTGAAGCGGATATCAGGTGCTGGCAATCTGCTGTGAATCTGAAAACAGAGAGCAATAATAAATCAGCAAACAATATTGTTATGAAAATCTTGAATGACACACAAAAGCTTTTAACATGTACGCACATTAGGCCATCTTTGGTCGCAGTTTTCTATATCTACCGACCTCCGCCGAACGCTGCCGATCAACCACGACTAATTTTAGCCACCATCGTGACTTGACGTTAATTTTGCACAGATTTCTTACCGCCAAATTGCGTTAAAATCTAAATTCATTTTGTACATTTCTATCTTCGTAATCCATGTCAATCTTAGTTTAAATAGTTAAGTTTTCATTGTATTTCATTTCATGTTACTTCTGTGTAATAAATGTGCACTAAAACTGTAAGTACTCTTTCATTTCTCTCTGTGCGCCCCACTAAAAGGGCCACTATACGATCATTTAAAATTTGGGTTTATACGAAATGTCATCAATTTTTCAAGCCAGCTTATTTAAGAGAACTTCAGTCTTAAAGGATCCAAAATTAGTTACAACCCCCCAGGTCAGGTCCACGTCCCGCAGCTCTGACGCAAACTGCCAACGGATCGACAACAGCGGACGTCCAGAACCTGATGCCTTATAAAATAGGCAAGCGTGGTTAAGGCTCTCGGGAGGCGTACGTAGCGTATGGCCTAGCCAGCCGGAACGCCTACGCTGGATGACGGCTGTCTTATATTAGGTGTGCTGTGTTTTGACTTTGTAAGGGACACAGAAGTGAGGCGATAGACGCAGCAACCATTGGTATCTACTACCGTAATTTTGCAGTCAGTATGATGACTGAAAAACATCAGACCACCTTAGGTCAAAACAAAGTAAAATGGACTAGTTTTGAAAATGGACGATTCAAATAAGTTGGTGTAAAACATTGAAGCCTCCCTACCTTAGTCCGGTGACGAGCTCCGAGTGTCCGTACATGGTGGCCATACACTCTCCCGAGTAATAGTCGTACACACTGAGGGACTTGTTGGTGCAGGATGTCGCTACATAGATGCCACTCTTGTCCAGGACAACCTGAGGAGAAAAATAAGACGGAAATGAAGATTTAGAACTAAGAAACAAGGCAAGATTGTGATCATTCGATATTAATATGGATAATTTAAATGGCGCCGTTTTCGTATAAATGTACCTTGATCAGGCTGCCCTCGTCACCCAGGCTGGCCCGGAAGGTCTTGGTGTGGCGGCCGGAGCGCGTGTTGTACACACGCACGGCGCGGTCCTGACACGCGGCCAGCACGTGGCGCCCCCCGCTGTCCACCTCCATGTCGTACAGCGTGCTGCGCGCCGAGCAGTTGTGCCCGCGGACAAACTGCCCGGGACCCCCGTTGGGAGACTGAAAAAAGATAACATCAACATTTTAAAAAAAAATACAGTTGGAGTCAGCTGGCTAGGCCATATACTACTACGCATGCCTCCCGAGAACCGCCACTACGCTTGCCTATTTTACAAGGCATCAGGTTCTCGGCGTCCTGGTCGTCCACTGTTGACAATTCGTTGGCAGTTTACGTCAGAGCTGCCGGACGTGGACTTGACTTGGGAGGATGAACGGGAGCTGGTGGCCGATCGCTTGGCCTGGAGGCAGTTTGTGGAATTTATTTATTTGTTTTTACGCCCATAGGGCTTTTACATAGACATTTTAAATGATTACACAGTAGGTAGCTATTTATTACCGCCAGAGATGGCATCCAGACACTGTTCCCTAAAATGCACTAGATTTTGTGTTGAAAACATCAATATTGTTAGTATACTTGTCGAATAGTGGTACTAACTTCTTGGAGAGTCCTAAAGAGTATAGTCTTGTCAGCGCCACAGGATACCATCTGCAGACTGTTCTCCGAAGTCAGGAACCGGACGGCGGTGATGGAAGACGAGTGGTCGTCCAATGTCTGCATAAAGTTGTAATCCTGAAATCCAAATTATTCATGAAACAAACCATTTTCAATGGGCAAGCCGACTAAAATTTCTTTTGACAGGTATAATAAAAAAAATTCTAACTCCATGCTTTCGCTTCCATACATTAGGATTGGTACCAGGGCTCCATTATGACGTGCTAATTTAGCTTCTTGCGATGGAAACTTAGTTGCTCCGACAGACTTTAAGGCATCAAACTCTGTTACCGGCACTAACCCTCCTTTCAATACCTTGTCCACATTTCCATCCACGTCAACATACTACCCAGATATACAAATTTGTGGCGGAATAAATGACGAGCCGAGCTACACCGAACACGCTCGGACAATAGCCGAGAAAATATTTTGACCTTCTGCGTGACAAGGCGTCGTTTTTGCGCATTTCTTGCCGCCAAATTGTGGGCAAACTAGATTCACTTTTCATTTCCATTATCCATTTCAATCGTAGTTTAATTAGTTAAGTTCATTGTATTTGCCTCAAAAAATTTTGTGTAATAAATGTACACTGTAAAACTGTAAGTATCTTTCATTTCTCTTTCTGTGCACCCACATAAAACCATAACCACCAGGGTAACAAATCCCGGTGGTCCACAAATTCTTCAAACTATCTCCATTCACTTTAATCTATGGTGGAAGAGAGGATGGATATTGGAGTAACCTCGTCGACGTGGAAGACGTGGATCAGCCTGTCCCTGGAGGCGGAGGCCAGCAGGCGCTTGCCGCTGCCCGAGCAGTACTCCAGGCAGAGCACCTCGGCGTTGTGCGCCTCCAGCCGGCAGGTCTCTCTCATGCTGTGCAGGTCGTGGATCCTCACGTTGCCGGCGCGGTCTCCCGAGGCCAGGTGCAGCCCATCGTGAGACACCCGTATGCACCTGGGAAGAAATAAGAACATTAAAGTTTACAATATGACATCTCAACAGAGACGAGAAAATTGGAAGGGAATATGGCGTTTACAGGGCTTATGACCTGTCATTGGCTGGGTTGAGTGGCCACTTGATGTATTACAACATTCCCCATTTCACCTAGTATTTGATATCCATATCTACCAATATACAGTAAAATGGCGCGACGCTTCACATGTGAACACTCTCTGTCCTCCATTGAGAAAATTGTCTACAAGTATTTGGACACACTCAAAATGTTGTTTACATTAAAGTTTGATCAAATATCAGCGATGCAGAATTCAAGGTGAAGATCTACAGGACATCCAATCCGCGATAAGTCATAATAAATTATCGCAAGAGGTGGTATCATATATGATAAATATAGTGAAGGAAATAGATAAAATAAACAAAAATAGGACAAAAAATGCCAAACACTCTTCAAGTTGATCGGAAGACTGTTGATGTCCATCAATCAACCAGTAAGCAATGTAATTATCACCAAGTGCGTTCAAAATCTGTTAAAACTGCCTGTGAAGTAACTGTAATAAAATGATCAAGATACATTGCACCATTGGGTGCGGATAAGGGAAAGTAGTAGTAGTAGAAGTTACTGACCTGACTCCATTCTTTCCATCGTACGACACAGGTTTATCTTTTTCTCCAGCTGATGAGAGATCCACATCCTTAAGGTAGGTCAGTTCCGGATCCATGTACAACACCCTTTGAAGTTCCTGTAAAAAATTTTTTTTGTTTAAATACACTCATATTTTTTTTAAATTATTTTTTTTACAAAAAGGTACCAAGACCATATAAATATCAAACCGTGAACTGACAGAACCAAATATGACAAAACACAAAAAAACTTTTTGAAGAAACTAAAATGAAAGTGATTCTATAGATTGAGCCTGAATTTAAAAGAAATATTACACTGGCGCCCAACGTGGGGCCGAATTCGACTTAACGATTGTTGTGCAAAATTGACGGAAATGTATCAGCTGAATCCCAACACCAATCTACGGTGCCACAAATGGAAGCTCTATCGTCTCCAACTCCATCTCAACCCTAAGAAAAACTTCCTTCCCAGTAGGGTGGTTTCTCACTGGAACAAATTGCCAGGGGTCGTCCACTCCACTACAGTCAACAGTTCAAAAACCGCTTGGATGCAGAAGGCAGACAAGAAGCAGAACCAAAGATATAGACGCACCAGCAAAAGCTGCCTGCTCATAATAATATAATAGTAATAATAACGATAAAAATAATACATTGGCGCCCAACGTGGGGCACAAATTCAACTTTCTGTTTAAAGTATTTTTCAATAAATTGCTGTGACACTCACATCACTGTAGATGTTGGGAGTCTGCTTGCCGCTGGGCAGCGTCCACACGCGGACCGTGTCGTCACTGGAGCAGGTGAGGAAGGAGCCGGGCGGGAGGGGGTCCGTGACGCCCTCCGCGCTGTTGTCGGGGGGCACCTCCACCCCCCAGATGCAGGCCGAGTGGTAGAGAGATGAGTGGGACTTGCCGACCTGAAGAAATAAACAAATTGCATCAACAACGAAAGCAATGAATGGACAACGTTTTCGAATGAAATACTCTTTTTTTAATACTTGACGAATTGCTACGAAACATTTCTTAATTTTTTGTTGAAGCGATTATAATAATTATTTTAGTTGTAATACTCCGCTGGGCAGGCCATACCGCAGTGATGGAGGACATCTGACCACCTAAGAGACTCCTGATTAGTGTGGCCCATATTATATATAATAAAAAAATCAAGACTAGTTTACATGTCTGGGCACCCACTAATTTTTTTATCAGTGGTAAAACAAGTATTCAGGTAAAGTTTGAAGATAATATTCCAATTGGAAGACAGTGCTCAAAGGTATGTAATATTAAGAAGAAATATGAAAAAATCTGTCATTCCGAGGGTTGTTCTAAATTAAGTACAACTACCTGAGAAGTAGTAAATTTAGTTTATTTCATAGTATAATATTGATGATGAAATGGTAACTAATTAAATCTAGATATTGGTTCTAAATCTTTGACACCTATAAAGAATATAGAGTCCGCTTGACGTGTTATAGTAGATGACAAAGCCATATTTTCACAAAAAGTCCAAAATAATCACTTGCATAAAAGCACTCCTCACAAACAACCATTGATAGTTCTAATTTTTTCAACTCTTTAACACATTGTTCTTGGTATTTCTTTCACAAAAACAACTTTAAAAAAAAAAAATTATACAAGAAAATTACAAAAATTTTAAAACCTTGGAGACGTTAAGCATAGCCTTTTATTCAACCTAGGACATTGAAATTTTAGCACTTAACTACCATCAACTAAAGTAAAAAACTTAGCGGGTGCCCTGAGGTGTAGGGTAAATTTTTAATTTTTTGGGCCACCCTACTCCTGATCCATAAACCAATGGGTCGAAGGAGTATCGGGAGACCTAAATTAAAGTGGTTGGATTGTGTGGAGATGAACACAGCATCCTCATGGCATAGGGAACTTGATAAATAAATAAATAATTATATGAATAGTATTTACCCTCTTGATGTCCCGTACGTCCCATATGTAGAGACTGTGATCGTTGTATACGCATGTAAGCCTCTGGTGTTTCTCGTCGTATGTGAGGGCTATGGCATCCGGGTATTTGGCATTCGCTGGGTGAGAGAACATATGGCTGTAATCAGAGACAATAAAATAGTATAAATATCATCCTGGCTTTGTCGGGACATCGAAAGGGTCGAGAGCTTCAAATACCCGGGAGCGTACATGACGGAAAACGGCAGAGTTCAGAAGGAACTGGGAGTGCGGAAGCCGGCGCCCCATTCAACAGTAAGAAAGCTGTCGTGCTAGCCAATATACCAGTTAATAAAATATCTTCATTTGGACATCATTAGATCGCTCCAGGAGACCGTATCACTAGCCAGCTTTCTCGCCTCCTCCCACGTCAGGCCCGCATCCATCAGCTCCGCCGAGCGCATCCGCAGGATGTAGCTAAAAAATTTTTGTTTACAAAGAAATACAATAAAAACACATATACATTTAAAAAAAATAAACAAAAATCCCACCAAGGCATAGCCTGTTTGTGGGTATACTGTGAAAGTCAAACAGTGTGCACGTGGCAAAAGAGAAAAATAAAGTCATGTAAAAATGGAAAAATAACAGATAATGTAAAAAAGATAGTTAAAAAAAAAATACAAGATATTGGTATCTTTATACCGGAAGAAGAAGAGGGGAAATAATTATAATATATAAAATAAAAAAATACGTAGATTATGTTATAGTTATGGTCTTTATAGTAAGAATGATTCTACCTTTACACTATGTATCCAACTTCGTGTTAATTTTTTAAAAGATGAAAAATTTGGAAAATTTGACAATGCCATTTTATTGTCAGTTAAAAAAGAATTAATTAAACTGGGGGCAATAAAATGTGCATGTCTCTGAGCAAGTCGTGATTTACAATATGGAATTTCTAGCACTCGGATTCTTCTTTGACTAGACCTATTTGAGCTTCTAGCAAAAAAGTTTTGGTGCCTAAATACATAATTTAATTGTAATAAATATATTCGTCTTATATCCATTAGAATTGCTTCCTAAAACAATTGGAGGGTAATTACTTGTTACATTTATTTAATTTTCATAAGATTTTTTTTCAATGAAATACCTCTCTAGGCAAAATCTGTGTTGAGGTATTCATTTACAATCAGAAACCTGTTAAGTTAACACTAGACAAGCTATTTCAAAGGGAACTGTCAAAATTGTATGTTCCATTTGTATTTTGCAGTGAAACAAAGACAATTAAATGTATCTTCCACTATCTAATACATTTTAATCATTCTGTTCCCCTCTAACAAGTTGAAATGGCAGGATAATTTGAGTGGTTCACAAAATGGACACCAGGTTGGCGCTACTGTAAATGTAGACCTGTCAAAACTATGTTTAGTTTTTTTAAATGAATTTCTGTAAGTTCGAAGCGATTATATTCGTAAATTCTCGCATTTTTGAACTCGTAACAATGCCTTCGCTATGCGTTGTACCATATTAAATTTACTATGTGTTGTTTCATAAAATATTAGTTTTTTTTTAAAGAATTGGTTGGATAATTTTTCCTCCTAGCCCAGGTCTGAGAGGCTAGAGAGAGAGAGAGATAGAGAGAGAGAGCCGAGGACGGTGCACAACTCACCCTCAGCTCCACCCACTTGTCGAGGAGCCTCCGGTTGTTGAACACGCACAGCAGGCCGCTGCGCGTGATGGCGTACGTGGAGTCCGCGCACGCACCCCGCCCGCAAGCCACGTCGCAGAAGTCGTTGTTCCTCTGCTCGCCGAGTATCGCGGAACGGCCCATCAGCGGCACCGGCTCCTTGTACTAGAGGGAAACAAACTTTATTAACAAGCGTGTCTCGCAATGTTACGATCATTTTCAAATACTTGTAAAGAAATACTTTCTTCAGCGCCATCTGTGGAGTGGGTGATTAAGTGCAGGGCCACTGCTTTACCAACAGATGGATGTCAACATGGTTGGTAAAGCAGTGAACTGTAATCTATTACTATAGAGATGGAATAATATTATTATTATTATTATTATTATTTAATATTAGGCGAGCAACTTAAAGCTGATATGCCTAAATTGGACAGTTAGTTAGGTTTAAACTTGTCCAGTCCATTCTTAAACCTGTTCACACTATTCGCAATGACCAGCTCCTGCGGTAGCCCGTTCCAGCTATCTACCACCCTGTTGCTCAGGAAATGCTTTTTTGGGTTCTGATTAAACCGGCTCTTCTCCAGCTTAAGGTTGTGGCCTTGAAGTCGTGCGTTGTTTTTCAGTTTGAAGATTTCACACAATTTATTACACTTATAGTGACGGTTCATTATCTTGTATGTTTCAATTAAATCACCCCTGTCCCGTCTTTTCTTCAGTGTTGTGAGACCAAGAGTTTCTAGTCTCTGCTCATACGGAAGTTGTTTTAGGCTAGGAGATAACTTAGGAGATAGATGATAATAGTGTAGTTAATGAAAATTGGTTGATTAATAATTAAGACTAAAATGATTATAGTTAACTAACTAACTAACCATCATGCCATTTCCCCGAAGGGGTAGGCAGAGAGGATAGAACGCCACGCCACTCTGTCCTGGCATACTTCTCTTGCTTCCTCCACATTCATACATCTTCTCATGCACGCACGTCGATTATTCCGACTTCTTACATGCCCACTTGTTTTACTTGATCATGCCATGTCTTTCTCGGCCTTCCTCGACTTCTACATCCAGGCACAGTCGCATCATATATTTTTTTAGCCGTTCTTTCATCATCCATTCGCTCTACATGACCGAACCAACGTAAAAGACCTTTCTTAATTTTGTCGATAATGGTTATTTCAGCCTTGCATTCTGCTCTAATTTCAACATTAGTGCACCTATCATACATAGTTTTACCACACGTTAAATAGATGATTATGTTATTATGTTTTACCATGATTATAGTTAAAGACTTTTAATATCTTTATTATTATGATTTATAATTTATTTATCTTAAATTGTTTGTTAGTATGCATGAGAAATTAAATAAAGAATCTTTGTTTTTCAGAGAAACCATATTGTCTTAATATATATACTTATAAACATTTAATAGTAGAGGATCGTCTGTATGTGACCGCTACCCGTCCAACGATTAAATAATCGAGGTGTAATGTTCCAAGAATATATTTATTCTACGGAGAGGATGGATCTTCGATATAATGATCCCACCTTTACCCTAGACCGTTTTAAAGACTATTGAGTCTTTTTTCAGTCCAACCCAACTCTACCGATTTTTCAACAAGCTAAACCGCGATTTTAAGATTGTCAGTGTGATAAAATATCGGATAAATTTGTGCGCGAACAAATGCTTTCATTGCCCCCGGCTTATGTATTATAACTGTCATTGTTTCCATCACCCAAACCAACCAGAGTCGGCCAAATAAACAGTGGTAGGGAAACGTTAGTTTACTACCCCGATCATTCTTTATTAGTAAGTACTACCACCCGTATGGAGACCGGCATACTGCCTCGCCAGGCCCACCATCCTAGACATCCACCCTAGCATCCGCGGTCAGGGAGTCAATGGAGGGATATGGAAGATAAGGCATTTAGAATGGATACAATATTCACTGCTGACAATGGCTAGTTTACTTCAGAGCTATGGGATTTGGACCTAACTTTGATAGAAGTATGGAAACTGGCCATCAATCGCTTGGCTTGGAGACAGACCTTATCGTGAATCGTTGAATAAAAATATTACTTTACAGAATCAGCGCTACGTAAATTATCTATAATAAAATTTCATTTACTACAAAAATGACATTCTTGACAAACCAGTTTTCCGTGGATTTCGTTTCCTAAAATGAAACATCGTTAAACTGCGATTTTAAATTCAGATTATAAAATTTAATGACTTTGGATCTTATAATTTTACGATAAAGCGGATAGATTATTACTTATTACCAAATACCTCGCAGGTTTAGTAATATTTTATTGCGTGTGATAAAATGCGATTTATATTAATCAGTCATAAAATGTAAATACAAGAGTTGAACATGATTAAATAATATTATTAGAAAGCGAAAGGTTGGATTAAGACGAATCTACGAGTATGTAAATTTGTGTCAAAATATTGTTCTAAAAACAATCAATTACTCATTAATAGACTTTCCTTTGCTATTTTTTCATCAGAACGCGTTTGTCATAATGTGAGAGAGGCCAGAGACATCTCTGCCCATTGGAGTAGACCTCTGGTAGGCCGAGACCCTTGCCCGAGACAGCGTTACATGAACAATGTGTTGGCTGACCTGGGAGCAGAAGTCTCAGGATCGAGAAAGGTGGAATATCATCGTCAAGGAAGCTAAACTATTTCCTGAGCTATTACCCCCCGTGTGGAGACCGGTATCCCGCCTCGCCAGGCCCCCCATCCCAGACATCCACCCGAGCATCCGGGGTCAGGGTCACAATGGAGGGGGGATCAGGGAAAAGAGGGGAGGGGACAGAACGCATGTGTGCATCTCACACTATCATCCTATCATCCTATCTGGCAGACACTATTTCATACGTCCCCTGCTGTCCCTTAATACCTATCCAAAGACCATCCTATCGTTACAAAAGACACAATACAATTGAGTTGATAATTTGAGACCTCCACGCACGCACACACAAACAGCCCGGGAACGGGCCGCCCTAGCGAGCGCACACCAAGTCCCCCCCGGGGACTACCCCACTAAGCAATCTATTAGTTCTAGATACTTCCTTTTACGGAACAAAACGTGCACAAATGCCAGTTCAGTCCATGTCCCTTCACCACCTATTGTTCTACTCATGCAGACTCTACTTCTACCTTTTTAATCCTGGAATTACCACCGCGACCTGTGCAGATCCCTACCTTGGCGCCGCGCGAGTACTCCAGGTACCAGAACTTGACGTGGCGGTTGCCCACGGTGACGAAGTGGCCGCCGCCCTCGGCGAAGCTGACAGCCTTGACCTTGGAGGAGACCTTGTTGGAGGCGAGCTTCAGGCCCGCGCGCCACTCCCACACGTTCACTATCATGTCGTGCTGGGAGCCCACCGACACCAGATACTTGGAGTTCACCGAGAATGACTGGAAGAAAGAGTGAAATTAGACCATAAAAGAACTGGAAATAATACCATCTCCATTTTTAAAATTATGTACACAAGTAGAATCTGCTTCAGAAATACATTTATTCAACAATAATATAATGAAATACTTGAAAAATTATCGGTTTTCAAAAAATAACCTATTATTGAAAAATAATCGGTTTTCAAAAAATAACCAGTTAATAAAAAATTATCGGTTTTAAAAAAATAACCTATTATTGAAAAATAATCGGTTTACAAAAAAAAACCTATTATTGAAAAATTTCAATTTTTCTAAAAAAACCGGTTCCAAAAAAAATAACCGGTTAGTATATTTTTCTAATAAAAAACCGAAGACCTATAAAAAAAAACGATAAAAAAATAAAAAAATAACCGGTTTTAAAATAACCGTTCTTAAAAAATACCGGATTATGAAAAATAACCAGTTTTCAGATATAACCGGTGTTCAAAAAATAACAGGTAAAAAAATAACGGTTATTCCACTCACCACGCAGTTGACGCCGTACTTGTGCGAGGGGAACTCGGCCAGCTGCTGGGCGGGCGCGCCCGCGTCGTGCAGGTCCCAGATGCGCACGCACGGCGCGTGGCCGCACTCGCCCGTGGCCAGGTAGCGCCCGCACGCGGAGAACGCGACGCACGTTATAGTCTTGCGGGACGCGTTCAGTATGTGCGCCTGCCGGTTCTTGCGCGTGTTGTACAGGACCACGGTGCACCTGAAAAAATATGCATTTATTTATTATTCATGCATTTATTCGCAATTTTAAATTTGGCGTTTATTTTGAAATCCAAGATGGCGGACGAACCTTTTTTTTTATAACATGAAGATAGGTATCGTTTACTGGGGTTATAGGCGGCCCGAATTAGAAGTTAGCGTTTATTTTTAAATCCAAGATTTATTTATTTATATAATTACAGGTAACTACAATGTGACAATATCCATCATTTTACGTATTATCATAATAATTACATAATGGTTTTATTGCACATCATTTGGGTTCTTACCGATTTTTTATTTCAAAAAATTGATTGAAAAATAACAATATCAAGGGATTTTTTATTTTTTTTTTGCGATGTTATATGAATTTTCTAGCGCGGTGTGAAATAGCACTTTTTCAAATCGCTCGCAAAATCCTCCATTTGGCGCGCATGCGGTGTGACGTCACAGCAATATAGGCGCTCACTACGGAATGAATTTCACGCCTTTCACGGTGGACGGGAAAGACGTCATTAGCCAATAACGGGCGTTAAAAATCATATGTATTTTCGTGTTTTTAAAAGATAAATTTATATATGAAAAGAAAATTTTTGATCATTGTGTTTTATATCGTTGGAATTGTAAAAATATACTTTAAATATTTATAACGTTTTCAAGGATATTCATTATTCATTCATGCTATCGGAAAGAACCCTATTACAGAATTACACAGCATTATAATACTCGTATACAATTTACAGGTTTAAAAAAGCTTCGAGTACTTTGCATAAATATGTTCAATCGGGGGTTATAAAAAGAATTCAAAATCCTCTTGGATTCACCACATCTATCATTAAATACCCCGATCATTATTTATCAGTAATTACGCGTTTGAGCTGCGGGACCTGATGATTTGTAAAATAGGCAAGCATGGTTAAGGCTCTCGGGAGGCATTAGTAACCTAACCTAGCCAGCCGAAACGCCTTCGCCGGATGACAGTAGATACCAAGGGTTGCTGCCTCACTTCTGTGTTCCTTACAAATTCGAACCACCGCACACCTAATATTCTTCTACGACACCTGTAGCTCAATCACAGACGTGTTAATAAGCAACGTGATAACGATTTCTCACCATGGATGTTTAACGTTTTCGAGATCACAATGGAACATCCGTTAAAAGTTATCGATCGGGATTATTAATTACCGCTTTAAATATGGAAAATACGCCAAAACTGTAAGAAAAGTAAAATAATTTAGTTTTATAGAGTTTTAATTGTTTTGTGCACAATTGATCATGCCATTTATTTGCTTTAAATCAATTTGAGAAAGCAATAAAACGAAACATTTGTCAAAGTATGCCCTTCATCTATGGTGCTTGGCAACGCGACCGTGATATGAACGTATGTTCATTGTGATCGGTCAAATGCTTAGCACGTCGACAATCATCGGTGATTGAGCTACTGTTCTCAAAACTCAGAGGTGTGCTGTTTTGGGCCCTGGTTAGGTGTCATGATTCGCAGCCATGGAGGAGAACAGGTGTGATGTAGGCGTTACAAACGCGGTATTTTGTAACCGAGTAAACATCCGATCTCCGATCCAATTTGTTAAACATCCATGTTGTTATTATAGCATAACTCCCTTGCTTGTTCACAATCAAACAATGCACTTCCTTCCTGTTTATCTACGCAAATGAAAAGCAATGACTATAGGCAATGCCGGCGGTCTAGGTCAGAGAGATAACCCACGCGGAGACGATCTTACTGTGTGTAATAATATAGCTATCTAAGGACAGCCGGTTAGGTTATATAGGGCAAGGTTAATGCGATGATTTAATTAGAATCTGCATAATTTAAACTTATCGAAAGAAGCAAAATTGGCAGTACACAACGGAGTTCTGGTACCGACCCTTATGTATGGTAGTGAAGCGTGGTGTTGGAAAAAGAAGGATGAAAGTAGACTGAATGCTGTTGAAATGCGATCCATGTGTGAAAAGATTATGCATGATAGGTGTACAAACGTCGAAATTAGAGCAGAGTGCAAGGCTGAGATAAGCATTATCCACAAAATTAAGGGCTTTTACGATGGTTTGGTCATGTGAATCGAATGAGTGACGAAAGAACGGCCAAAAGAAGTTTAAATGCAAGTGCGCCTGGATGTAGAAGCCGCGGAAAGCCGAGAAAGACATGGCATGATCAAGTACGACAAGTGGGCGTGTGTAAAGTCGGGATAACCGGCGTATGTGCATGAGAAGATGTATGAATGTAGAGGAAGCAAAGGAAGTCTGTCGGGACAGAAGGGTACGGCGTTCTATCCTCTCTGCCTACCCCTACGGGGAAATGGCGTGATGGTTAGTTAGTTAGTTGGTTAAATCATTTTTTAATTTCATTTGCCAAAACGCGAGGGTATTTTTAGCATAAGGGACAACAAGAATATTATGCAGGACAGTAAACTGTGCAGTTTCTTGTACAGAAAACTGTACAATCTGTCAAAAGGCACGCTAAAGATGTATATTTTTAAAGTTATTATTATTATTATTTTGGATAATTTATTAAGCGCCATTTTTGTGAGAAATCACCTCAAGGGCGCTGTACATTCGATATTCTTAGTTTATTCCATTCCCAATTTATGAATAAAAGAATCTGAGACAACGATTATTTAAGAAATGATACTAAATCTATACGTAGGTGAAGTACCGAACCCCAATTCGTCTTGCAGCTACAAAGCGCATGGACGGTTGTAATTTCAGCTTCACCCACGTACAAATTAAATTCAAAACAATTTTACTAAAAACGCGATACTAATGAAATACTAATTCTACTGATAGCAGATAGAGTCTAAAATCCAGGTCATCTTGCAGCTACAGAGCGCATGGACTAATGGAATAACAGCTTCCATCTGATATCAGTAATTGGGGTTAATGATTTTACGAACAAGTTTAGTAGTTTTGAAAAATTGGGGCAGGATTACAATACATATTTTATCCTAACTATTTTACTAAAGATGGCTTGAATTTACAGAGAGAGACTCTATTACAATTTGTCTTGCAGCTACCAAGCGCATGGGACAATTAGAGTAATAGAGACACCGATGTTTGCACCGACTTTTCACGTGATAAATTTTAAATATATATACGTCACAGTTGAATTTCGAACCACGGTTTTCGTAGAAATCGTTTATCTCTTTTCTTTCATATTTAATCGCACTGCATAGAAAGAGAGACTTTATGATTATCGAGCGGGTGGATTTGGTATTTGTGATTTTCATATCAATATTTCATGTGTGATACCTTGGACTGGTACTGCAGCGTAAGACTGATCATCCTACCTTCGTGTAATAAAACGATTTAGAGACACTGCACTTGGTGTACCGATGCAGTGCCCTATGCACCATTGGGTGCGGATAAGGGAAAGTAGCAGTAGTAACACAAAGTCTTGTAGGGAATATAACAGGCTTCCTGTGGGTATTCGAGGCTCTAATAATGTGGCTAACAGCCTCAAGCTGTATTACCTCAGGCAGTATGCGGAAAGTGTAAATAATTAACATATTAGTGTATTTTTGTATTTTGATTTTTATTTTGCGTGTAAATATTATAATTTTTGTTTTTATAATAATTGTGTGTTCTGTCGTGAGTATATTTATATCATAATAAATGTAATTATTTTAAGGCCCAAAATAAGTTTATTGTGACTCATGGGGAATGCATGTTAAATGTATTTTTGATATAAATTTTTTAAATTAAAAAAAAATAACTAACTAACTAACCATCACGCCATTTTGCCGAAGGGGCAGGCAGAGAGGATAGAACGCCACACCACTCTGTCCTGGCACACTTCTCTTGCTTCCTCCACATTCCATACATCTTCTCATGCACGCACGTCGATTATTCCGACTTCTTACATGCCCACTTTCAAGCAAGACCTGTTTTACTTGATCATGCCATGTCTTTCTCGGCCTTCCTCGGTTTCTACATCCAGGCACGGTCGCTTGATTAGATAAATAAATAATTTTGTGTTCCACACTTGGTATTATTAAAAGTGAATGCTTAGCCCTCACACGCTCACATTTATGTATTACGAATGAATTTGAAAATAATTAACATTTAACGCGATGCCGAGCGTGTAATTATTAATTTAGTGACTTGCTATGACTTATTATAATAATTATAGTACCCAGTAAGCGCTCGCATATCTGCGTTTACGGGCAAACAACATGTTCAACAAAAGTTTAATCATTTTATAACAATTTTCTCAGCAAGACATTATGCGTCGGATTACCATAGAAATGTCTTCATTACAATATCCACGTGAGTAAAACTTTTTTTATTTATATTTTTATTTTTTTTTATTTTTTTCATTTCAATATATACATAAAAGAAAACAATCACAAAAAAATTAAAATACATATAAATATAAAAATACAATTCTAAAAACTCGATATAATATAAATCGCGCTCTAGCAACCAAGTTCTCAGCACGCGTCTCTCTTTTAAGCTTGAAAAATTAATTATTTTTTTAATACTTCTTGGTAGCATGTTACAGATTTTTGGTATACTGTACTGAAGTGTTCTCTTACCATACTTGTTATTATATTTAGGGAGAACTAATCCTTCAGCACTCGTAAAACGAGTATTGTAAACATGCACGTCTCTGTGTTTATACTCGCCATGTAAGGACAGTTTGATAATGCCCTTACAAGGCGAAACAATTGTCACTAACTTGATAATAAAATCACGTAGAACCAAAAAAATCGTTTTTGATTTTAACATAAGATATCATGGAGTTCTACAAAATAAATGCCATATCAATCAATAAATTGCTAGCCTATTTCTTAAACTATGGTAATGCATGTTAGTCATCGGCCGGAACATCCCTCACTAGAAATGGCTCAGCAGTTTCCGGTTTATCAAGGGAAGTGTTTTGCATACGGGAAGTGGGTGAAGTGCTTCCGGTGACGGTGCTAGATAGCACACAGAAATAGAATCGCCATAACGTGCAGGAAATCGCAAATAAACGGGGTCAAACTTAAACCGAGTTTTCGACACTGAGGAAAAACAGCACGGTAGCCCAATGCGCTACCACTGTGCTACGAGGCGACACTATTATACATGGTGTAACAAAACTCGTAGTACAACCCGAAAACTGGTGAATCTACATCGTATTTGGAGACGATTGTGTAATATGACTTTTTAATCTAAACTTGAAAAAAAAAAATTTTCTTCTCACTAAAGATTTCATAAGTATAGCAGATTAAGTAAAATTGCTCAAATTCTAAATTTTGTTTTCTTTATGGATAGTATTGATTTGACTAAATACATGATATTTGATAACAATATTTTTTTTTAAATTCCAAAAAAAATCGAAAACTATGTAAAGGTCAATTTAAAAAAAAATATTTTGCAAAATCATCTCCAAATATGATGTAGATTCACTGGTTTCCCGCTTGTACATCGAGTTTTGTTACACCCTGTACAAAAAACAATTTTCTTCAGTGTCTTAATGAAATCTAAAACTTTATAATATTGAATCGACTAAATATATTTCCAACTAACTAACCATCACGCCATTTCTCCGAAGAGGTAGGCAGAGAGGATAGATCGCCACACCACTCTG
The DNA here is from genome assembly GCA_022494985.1 of Micrasema minimum. Lineage (NCBI taxonomy): Eukaryota > Metazoa > Arthropoda > Insecta > Trichoptera > Brachycentridae > Micrasema > Micrasema minimum. Next base: position 55,455 of record JAGVSP010000597.1, read on the forward strand.
TCCTATCATACTTATCTTGCTTCCTCCACATTCATACATCTTCTCATGCACGCACGTCGATTATTCCGACTTCTTACATGCCCACTTGTTTTACTTGATCATGCCATGTCTTTCTCGGCCTTCCTCGACTTCTACAACTAGGCACAGTCGCATCATACATTTTTTTAGCCGTTCTTTCATCATCCATTCGCTCTACATGACCGAACCAACGTAAAAGACCTTTCTTAATTTTGTCGATAATGCTTATCTCAGCCTTGCATTCTGCTCTAATTTCAACATTATAGCACCTATCATACATAGTTTTTATATATTTCAACTGTTTATTATTCTCAAAGTTTCGAAAAGGGGGTGAAAAAATATTTGAAAGTTCCCGAACCTCATTACTCAAATATTACACCGGATGTGTCCAAATACAGATTGATGCTCTGACAAGAGAAGTTAGTGTCTGTCCAAATAATCGTTGGACACTAATTGACGTAAAAATAGGATCGGCCGGGCCCCTAGTACAGTGCATGAATGGGCGAAAAAAATATTATTGATTTTTCCCCCTTATCCGCACCCAATGGTGCATAGGGCATACATCGGTAGGTATATCGCGTGCAGTGAAACATGATCATGTGATACATGAAGGCAAGATGATCAGTCTTACGCTTCAGCGCCAGCCCTAGGTATCACATATATGAAATATTCTATGTAAATATTACAATCTTAAGAGCATCTTTGTGATCAGTTATAAATATTTAGATAAAAATAAATTTAAAAAATGTATTATATTAGCTGTAAGATTTTTTCATAGCTAAATAAAAATGTACAAACAAGCAAACAATACCACACCACGTGACTCACGGCCGCTTTCCCATACAAACGTATTCCTCCGATTTTCTCCCTGGAATTTAACATTAGAGCAATGATTTTTTCACATTTTAAACATCGACCAGATGCGTGTTTGTATTGTAAATTTTTTTTAATAATTCATTTATCTCCTTTAACAAAATAAAATATTTTAAAAATAAGATATATAAAATGTGTGAACAAAATCATTGCTCAGATGTTAAATTCCAGGGAGAAAATCGAGGAATACGTTTGTATGGGAAGCGGCCGCGAGTCACGTGGTGGAGCATAAATCGGTAGAGTTGTGCTGGACTGAAAAAAGACTCGATTCTTTAAAACAGTCTAGGAAAGGGTGGGGCTTTCATGTTGGTATAGGTATAGATGATATTCGAGATTATGAGACTCCGCTGGGCAGGCCATGTCGCAAGGATGGAGGACACCCGACCACCTAAGAGGCTCCTGATCCGTAAACCAATGGGTCGAAGGAGTATCGGGAGACCTAAATCAAGGTGGTTTGACTGTGTGGAGAGGAACACAGCATTCTGGGCATTGGGAATTGGAAGGAAGTAGCCGGAGACAGGCGCGAGTGGAGACGTTTCTTGGACAAGGCCAGGACCCTCAATGGGTTGTGGCATAGGAGATTGAATGATTAACTAACTAACTAACCATCACGCCATTTCCCTGTAGGTGTAGGCAGAGAGGATAGAACGCCACACCACTCTGTCCTGACATACTTTCTTTGCTTCATCTACATTGATACATCTTTTCATGCACATACGCCGATTATTCCGACTTTTCACATGTCCACTTTCAAGAACTTGGTCATGCCATGTCTTTCTCGGCCTTCCTCGGCCTCTACGTCCAGGCACACTTGCACTTAAACCTCTTTTGGCCGTTCTTTCATCACTCATTCGGTCCACATGACCAAACCATCGTAAAAGCCCTTTCCTAATTTTGTCGATAATGCTTATCTCGGCCTTGCACTCTGCTGTAATTTCGACATTTGTACACCTATTATTTATTTATTTCAGTTATTTAGAACAATACAGAAAAAATCATACTAAATACAATACAATAATAAATCATACATGACAATAGATGGTTATGATAGTATAATGATATAAAAAAGTATAGAAAGAAAAATTAAACGTTAGAGAGTGCTTTCCTAACGGAAGACCTACTGTCGTGAAATAAGTCGACATCCGAGGTGATGCGATAGTCCAACCACACATTCGCCCGAGAGATCGCATTTCAACAGCATTTAGTATACTTTCATACTTTCAGATTGATTGATCGATGGATTATATTCTACTTTTAATGTTAGGTGCGGATAGAGGAAACAAACACCATATTTCTATTATCGTGACTCATCACTCCTAACAATGGGGTAGTTAAAGTGTTAGCGGTGAAAGCATTAGTCATGTTCCTAGGTTACCCACCCGGCATAGTGGGTACAGGGTGCAGTCTAAAGCATTCTCGGTCGGAATGCAATCACGCACGCAGCTCCGTGATACGGCAATTCACTACTTCTACTAATACGTTCCCGGCGCACTTTAATTCCTTACTATTACTTTCACTTATCCGCACCCGCACCCAATGGTGCATAGGGCACTGCATCGGAACACCAAGTGCAGTGTATCTCAATCATTTTAATACATGACTAACTAACTAACCATCACGCCATTTCCCCGAAGGGGTAGGCAGAGAGGATAGAAACGCCACACCACTCTGTCCTGGCACACACTTCTCTTGCTTCCTCCACATTCATACATCTTCTCATGCACGCACGTCGATTATTCCGACTTCTTACATGCCCACTTTCAAGCACTTGATCATGCCATGTCTTTCTCAGCCTTCCTCGATTTCTACATCCAGGCACAGTCGCATCAAATATTTTTTGAGCCGTTCTTTCATCATCCATTCGCTCTACATGACCGAACCATCGTAAAATACCTTTCTTAATTTTGTCGATAATGCTTATCTCAGCCTTGCACTCTGCTCTAATTTCGACATTTGTCATGTTAATATTTCATGTGTGATATTTGAATTAACGAGTACAAAAAAAGGTAATTTATGGAAAAAAAAATGTAATTTTCAATTAAACTCCTGCTTTGTATTATACAAAATAATGATAATTCAGTAGTAATAATTCAATTCAATTCATAAAAGTATGCTATTTTTCATCAATGTTTTCTTATGACGTTATCACGTAAAATTATCGTCCGTAAACCGACTTTACAGACAACCAAAAGTTTTTTACAAATATTTTCAATACATTGCTAATCATTGAAATTGATATTCCAACTCTTTAGAATTACCCATTTTGATTGCAAAATGAACAATTAATAGATGCCCATTGATGACATAGTGGGTAACTAGACACCTCAGAGACGATAGTACTTTTCAAGTATGGAACGTCACTTCCTTGAAATTCTTGTTCGAGGCGTGATGGTTAATGAAAGCCCCACCCTTTCCCTAGACTGCTTTAAAGACCATTGAGTCTTTCAGTCCGTAAACCGACTTTACAGACAACCAAAAGTTTTTTGTTATGTGTGAAGAATGTATATAGGTACTCACCCCGGGGTATGCCACCACATCCGAGTTGGGATCCGACGCGAGGGCTGCATTGCTGGTGACTGTTAGACCAAGGACAGACTCTAGCTTGATCTGCAACAAGCCAAAACACAAACAGTTAAAAATGACGTCTTGCGTGTGTCCACATAATACGGTTCTTCCAGATAACATGAATATCCTTGAAAACGCTATAAATATTTAAAGTATATTTTTACAATTCCAACGATATAAAACACAATGATCAAAAATTTTGTTTTCATTTATAAATTTATGTTTAAAAACACGAAATTACGAGTGACTTTTAACGCCGTTATTGGCTAATGACGTCATACCCGTCCATTATAAAAGGCGGAAATTCATTACGGAGTGAGCGCTCACATTGATGTGACGTCACACCGCATGCGCGCCAAATGGAGGATTTTGCGAGCGATTTGAAAAAACGCTATTTCAAACCGCGCTGGAAAATTCATATGACATCGTAAAAATTTAAAAAAAATTCCCTTGATATTTTTATTTTTCAATCAATTTTTTGAAATAAAAAATAGAAAATCGGAAAGAACCTAAAAACTGGATTTCATCCACGACTAGGTTAAATTAAATTACAATAAGGACTTGTAAACCAAAATTTTCTGTGAATGCAGAAAAATAAAATAAAACATCACAAGAACATCGGTGCAATCCGTTTATTAATCGGATAATTAATAACAGAGATACAATCATTTTAAGTTAGATTTTTGTTAAGATTTTGTGTGACAGGCGATCGGTGACGTCACAGATCGTATGTGAAATAAAAATGAAAATGTCGTCGTCATCATCATCATCATCATCATCCGCTCCCTATTTGGAGCATATGGAATCCACAAACTGCCTCCAGGCCAAGCGATCGGCCGCCAGCTCCCGTGCATCCTCCCAGGTCGAGTCCACGTCCCGCAGCTCTGACGCAAACTGCCGACGAATCGTCAACAGTGGACAGTGGAAAATACAACTATCAAAATTAATCAAAATATTTAGAGAACAAATGGGTCTTAAGTTTATTTCGAAACATCGCTTCACTCTCACAGTTGCGCATTTCTGTAGCTCAATCACAGACGATTGTCGACGTGCTTAACAACGTGCTAAGCATTTGACCGATCACAATGAACATACGTTCATATCACGGTCGCGTTGCCAAGCACCATGTAGATGAAAGGCATACTTTGACAAATGTTTCGTTTTATTGATTTAAATCAAATAAAAGGCATGATAAATTGTGCACAAACAATTAAAACTTAATTATTTTACTTAACTTAGTTTTGGCGTATTTTCCACATTTAAAGCGGTAATTAATAATCCCGATCGATAACTTTTAACGCATGTTCCATTGTGATCGCGAAAACGTTAAACATCCATGTCAAGAAATCGTTATCACGTCGCTTATTACCACGTCGGTAGTCATCTGTGATTGAGCTACTGAGGGAGAGCATTCCAAGCCATAGGGCCCGCAACCGCAAAAGCGCGCTCCCCAAATTAAAATCTGGATGTTTTGGCTGGTGTAACGCGCTGCTATGATTTTAATGGGTTAAATTATTCAAATTCAAATAAAAATATCACAGACAGAGGAGCGATGACGGCCGAGTAGAGAATAGAGTAGAGTGTACGAAGCACGACGATAGGAGAAGGTTACAAATTAGTTACGAATGTAAAGAATGAAGAAGATGGTGTCTGGTTCACGGCCCGTGAAATGGGCTGGCCTCTCTGGAGGCTGAGACGTGCCCACAGCCGGAACTACTAAACAACTTAATAATAATCATATCTAACTACACGCTAAAAAAGGGGTAGAATTACTAATATCCCTACCACTGTAAATTTGGGCCAGCTCCTTGAGCAGGTTGGGGTGAATGTGTTTATGACAATCTTAGAGCCGAGAGGGTGATAGGGGCAATGAAAGCATTTGGTCGCGTATTTAACCTTCTTTTCTTCCGCTTTTTCCAGTTAAAACTGAATCTATTAAATTTCGCGAATTAGCTTTAAAAAATCAGTAGAGTTGTGCTGGACTGAAAAAAGACTCAATAGTCTTTAAAACAATCTAGGGAAAGGGTGGGGCTTTCACTGCTGTAACCATCACGCCATTTCCCCGTAGGGGTAGGCAGAGAGGCTAGTCGCCATACCACTCTGTCCTTTGCTTCCTCTACATTAATTCATTTACTCATGTGCATACGCCTATTATTCCTACTTTTTACATGTCCACTTTCAAGCACTTGTCGTACTTAATCATGCCATGTCTTCTCGGCCTTCCCCGCCTTGTACATCCAGGCACACTTGCATTTAAACTTCTTTTAGCCGTTCCTTCATCACGCATTCGCTCCACATGACCAAACCATCGTAAGAGCCCTTTCTTAATTTTGTCGATAATGCTTATCTCAGCCTTGCACTCTGCTCTAATTTCGACGTTTGTACACCTATCATACATAGTCCTACCACACATAGATCGGATTTCAACAGCATTCAGTCTACTTTCATCCTTCTTTTCCCAACACCACGCTTCACTACCATACATAAGGGTTGGTACCAGATAATAATAATAATCAAATATAATTTATTTAGTCAAATTTATGCTATCGCAAAAAGCGAATTTTTGCTATTTTATTTAATCTGCGGTACTTATGAAAGCTTTAACGCGATGAGAAATATATATTTTTTAACTCTGATCCAAAAGTTACACATTCGACTCCAAATATGATGTAGATTCACCAGTTTTCGGGTTGAACTACGAGTTTTGTTACTCCATGTATACTTTAAGTTAATATTTTATACTCTAGCGAATATAATATAATACTCGTGGTGTTGGAAAAATAAGGATGAAAGTAGACTAAATGCTGTTAAAATGCGATCTCTGTGTGGTAAGACTATGTATGATAGGCGTACAATGTCCAAATTAGAGCAGAGTGCAAGGCTGAGAGATAAGCATTATCGACGAAATTAAGAAAGGGCTCTTACGATGGTTTGGTCATGTGGAGCGAATGAGTGATGAAAGAACGGCTAAAAGAAGTTTAAATGCAAGTGTGCCTGGATGCAGAAGCCGAGGAAGGCCGAAACAGACATGAAACTTGAAAGTGGACATGTGAAAAGTCGGAATAATCGGCGCATGTGCATGAGAAGGTGTATGAATGTAGATGAAGCAAAGGAAGTATGTCAGGACAGAGTGGTGTGGCGTTCTATCCTCTCTGCCTACCCTACGGGGAAATGGCGTGATGGTTAGTTAGCGAATATTAGATTGGAAGCGAGAGGCAATTAATTACCTCTGAGCCAGAAGCTAGACATTATTGTACCGAGAGGTCGCGTAGGTACTCGTATCTTATCTTGTTAAAGTTTTAAATTGGGAGTTTCTGCAATCTTTTAAATAAACGGACGCTAGAAGAAATTTTTTTTTTTTTTTTCGGTAATTATCTCATATATCAGACATGCAGTATGGAACAATAATTCATGGTTTCCGTGTCCCGACGTGTTGAGTAGATGAAGATACAATACACGTGGTGTTTTAATGCAGTGCCCTATGCACCATTAGGAGCGAGTAAGGGGAAGAAATAGCAGCGGCAGTACAAATAGTGCATAATTTGATTAAAATATGTTCATTTTTAAAGAAGAAACTCTATTTTAGATAAAAGCGATCACACGACAAGGAAAATAACGCTGCGCTGATCTGCCCAATTTATTGTTGATTTAAAATTTTAAATGATGGACCACAATTTTGTCGTATAACAACCCGAAAAATTCTTTGTGAATCTACATGTTGTATTTGGAGTCAAATGTGGTCAAATATGAATCTGTATGAATCTAAAGTTTAAAAAAAATGCGTTTTTAATTAGAAAAAGATTATACCTACCCTCAGATTAAGTAAAATTGCAAAATTCTTATTAAATTACGTTTTTGACGTGATAACGTCGCAATAAATCGATGAACGCCCGGCTGCACACACGAAAAAGCATGACTCATTGTCACGTTCCGCCTGAGCGAGTGTGCAAGCGAGAGCGCGGAACAAGCGATAGAGAGGCACGATCGGCCTAAGCGTTCGGTTTGTGACGCATCTATCTCTTTTCCACTCCATCGGCCGATGCGTCCGAGTAGAAGGGAGACAGCAGCAGCACACAAATACAACGTTTAAAAAAAAAAACAAATGCAAAAAAAAAGTTAATTTATGGAAAAAATTTTAATTTTCAATTAACTCCTGCTTTGTATACAAAATATTGATACTTCAGTAATAATTATTCAATTCAATTTCATAAAAGTATTTATGGGTGTGATAGTTTTTGGGTCAAGAACGTATCACAGATGCTGCTCAGCGTATCATTCAAACCTACCAGTGATGAGAAATAATATATTTATATTCCTAATTATTATAAACAATCAATTATAAAAAAAGAACTCCAGTTGCTCGATCACAGATCAGTACCGACTCGGTAATAAGCGACGTGATAACGATTTCTTACCCATGGATGTTTAACGTTTTCGCGATCACAATGGAACACGCGTTAAAAGTTATCGATCGGGATTATTAAACGAGCGCATACTAGTCGCGAGCCATTTCCCGAGATATATCTTATTCGCACAAATCTTCATTCAATCTTTATTATAATTTAGTCGGTTTTCGGCAAGCCAATATTGAGAAAAGCAGTCGAAATAATAAAAAATCCGTCAAGCGCGATGATTTGACGTTTTGACATAAGGCCGCGATATATAGCTTAGTTCGGCTCCGCTCGGCTCAGATCGTCAATGCTCGCGGTATTAAACGTTATGTCATTGGGATCGCTCAAATCGTTAGCGTTAGCACGTGAATAGCACGCTTTTAACTACGTCGATAGTTATCTGTGCTTGAGCTACTGATAGTGTGTGCCCAATCCCCACAAATCTCTTCACAACAACTGGTTTGGTCTCTCGGGATTTGCTGGTGATGATTTGTGCTCGTCATTCTGGGAACTAATTGCCCCAGCAATTTCTTGGTGACTTATCCAAAACTCTTTTCCCTGTCTTTGCCTTTCCTCTACCAAAATAATCCTAATTTGTCATATATGGTTATCAGGTGATGGGCGGAATAGGGAGTGTTGTAATGAAAGCCCCACCCTTTCCCTAGACTGCTTTAAAGACTATTGAGTCTTTTTTCAGTCCAGCCAACTCTACCGATTTTTTCAACAAGCTAAACCGCGATTTTAAGATTGTTAGTGTGATAAAAATACGGATGAATTTACGATTATGTACGCGAACAAATGCTTTCATTGTACCCCTACCACCGTCTCGGCTTATGTATTATAATTGTCATTGTTTCAAGGGAGTGTTGTAATACATTATCATCATCATCACACCAAATCCGCTCCCTATGTGGAGCATGTGGAATCCACAAACCGCCTCCAGGCCAAGCGATCGGCCGCCAGCTCCCGCGCATCCTCCCAATTCAAGTCCACGTCCCGCAGCTCTGACGCAAACCGCCGGCGAATCGTCGACAGTGGACGACCAGGACGCCGAGAACCCGATGCCTTGTAAAATGGGCAAGCGTGGTGGCGGCTCTCGGGAGGCGTACGTAGTATAGTAGCCGAAACGCCGGATGACAGTAGATACCAAGGGTTGCTGTTTCCGTTGCCTCACCTCTGTGTTCCTAACAAAGTCAAACCACCGCACAGCTAAAATTCCTCTAATGTTGACAATTACATTATATTATTAACATTATGTTTAAATGTTTTTTTTTTCATTTTAAAATTGTGTACTTGTAAAAAAAACACCCGTTAGTATGATTTTCCGCCGTGAAAAGTGATTCCGTGATCCAATCTGTAGTGTGACGTCACACCGTGAATATCGTACATGTAGTACATAAATATGTGCATACATATTTCGTATTTAGGTCAGATTGCCTGCAACCCTTCAGAGCGATTGCTGCAGTTAGGCCACTAACGACTAGAATGATAAATTACGTAATGGAAATTTCAATTACCCTTCATCGGGCGTCATGCAATCCGAGGTAATACCTACACACATACAACTTAATCAAAGTCCCAGCTTTCCTAACTAACTAACTAACTAACTAACCATCACGCCATTACCCCGTAGGGGTAGGCAAAGAGGATAGAACGCCATACCACTCTGTCCTGACATACTTCCTCTACATTCATACATCTTCTCATGCACATACACCGATTATTACGACTTTCCACAAGACATGGTTTTTATTATTATTTTTATTATGGATATTTAATATCGCGCCGTTTTCGTATAAATATACCTCAAGGGCGCTTCAAATATTGAATTAAACGGCTCGGGAAATTCAAAGTGAGCGAAAACTCAATTTCTGAGTAGAAAATACCATTATCAAAATTAATCAAAAAACTTAGAGAACATATAGGTCTTAAGTTTCTTTAGAAACATCACTCCACTCTCACAGTTGCGCACTTCTGGTGGGAGAGCATTCCAAGCCGCAGGGCCCGCAACCGCAAAAGCGCGCTCTCCAAATTTTGTATAACATAATGTGAAAAATAAATAATTAGGTGTACCAATGCAGTGCCCTATGCACCATTGGGTGCGTATAAGGAAGGAGTAATGGCAGTTAATGAGTTCACCTGACGTTTCCTGAATGGGTTTTTTTGCAATTAATCACTTTTGCTTTTGCGCCGACTCGAGCGAGAAGTTCCCAGGCTACAGCCTCCATAATGCGTACATTAATAACGGAATTATTCAAGTCATTATAATAATATATGCCGTACGCATGACGGATGTGAGACGCACATGCGACCTGTCACGAACAATCAGCTTATATATTATTACGTATTATTATGATTCTAGAAGTCGACGAAGGCCAAGAAGTGCTTCTTGCTAATAGCGAAGAAGAGCTGCAGTCCTTGGTCACAAAGGTTTACGGTGTGTGCAAGGAGAGTGACCTGTTAATGAATGTGGAAAAGTCAAATGTGATGGATTTTGAAAGTAAGGTATGTTTACAAGAGACGGAAACGTGGAAAAGGAGAGAAGGGTTAGTGCCGGAAACAGAGTTAATGGTGCCTTGAAATCGATAGTGGCAATCAAGAACTTATCGATAGAAGCAAAATTGGCAGTACACAACGGAGTTCTGGTACCAACCCTTTATGTATGGTAGTGAAGCGTGGTGTTGGAGAAAGAAGGATGAAAGTAGACTAAATGCTGTTGAAATGCGATCTATGTGTGGTTAGACTATGTATGATAGGTGTACAAATGTCAGAGCAGAGTGCAAGGCTGAGATAAGCATTATCGACAAAATTAAGAAAGGGCTTTTAGGATGGTTTGGTCATGTGGAGCGAATGAGTGAAAGAACGGCTAAGAGAAGTTTAAATGCAAGTGTGCCTGGATGTAGAAGCCGAGAAAGACATGGCATGACCAAGTACGACAAGTACTTGAAAGTAGACATGTGAAAAGTCGGAATAATCGACGTGAGAAGAGATGTACGAATGTGAAGGAAGCAAGGGAAGTGTGCCAGGACAGAGTGGTATGGCGTTCTATCCTCTCGTTAGTTAGTTAGTTAGGTTGCTGGTTCGCCTATATCTTGTGTACTGCTTCTTGTCTGCCTTCTGCATCTAAACGGTTATTGAACTGGTTGACCGCAGTGGAGTGGACAACTAGGCCTGGCAACCCACCCTACTGGGAAGGGAGTTTTTCTAGGGATTAAGGCGGAATTCGGGACGATAGAACTTTCCGTCTCGTGGCACAGTGGTAGGCATTTAGCTACCGTACATGAGGTCGAGGGTTCGATTCTCGTAGGGGGTCACGAGAAATTTATTTATGTTTCATATTAATGTTTTCATGTGTGATACCTTGGACTGGTACTGAAGTGTATGACTGATCGTCTTACATTCATGTAATAAAATGATCAATATACACTGCAACATTTTGGGCGTGTTCAAATACTTGTACCTACACAAATCTGGATTTTATCCCAAGACGGGAGTAGGTATATATTTCATTTCATATATTTTATATTTTATACAGAGATGAGGTAGAATTTTTTCAAATTCAGGAATATGGATATTCGTTCGTTTACAGGGCTTACGACCTGTCACTGGCTGGGTTAAGTGGCCACTTTATGTACTACAACATTCCCCATTCCGCTTATTAGCGAATATCCACACCAGGTAACATTTTTGATTTTGTTACGAATCGAGAATCATCCACCAGCGAGTTGAAAGCTCCATATATGCATTGATATTGAAGGATATTCGCTAATAAGCGGAATGGGGAATGTTGTAGCAGATAAAGTGGCCACTCAACCCAGCCAATGACAGGTCATAAGCCCTGTAGACACTCGAATATCCATATCCCTGAATTTGAAAAAATTCTACCTCATCTCTGTAGGGATATATAATGATCAATATACACTGCACTTGGTGTACCGATGAAGATCATTAATGTATTTAGTTCATAACTATTATGACGAACACATGATTAGATTAGGTAAGCGCTTAGCTGACGCAAGACACATGAAAACAAGATTCGCCTACGACCGGCCACAAGTATAGAAAGTGAAGCGCAAGTGTAAATTGGTTCAGACTCGTAACTTCCTGCATACAATGGTATACTAGAGTGGACCATTTGTCAAACTTACTAACATAAGAACATATTGCTACAAAAACCCAGACGACGCATGTACTAATAGTTCATATCTCACAAGAGAATATACACGGTAAAGAAAATAATAATAAAAGCATAGGTAATTTTATTTTTCTGTATACGTACTTAAGAGCATACCACACCACGTGCATCGTCTTATTTTTTAATAATTCATTTATCTTCTTTAACAAACGAAATATCAAAAAAATAAAACGTGTATGCTCTAAGAGCCTCCGCAGACTAGAGACTTTCTATCGGGCGATAGTTTAGTCGGGCTTTTAATCAGTATGAAGATGTATGCAAGTGCGCATACTACAACGATCCGGTATCGGCCGATTGCTAAGTTTAATAGGCCTTGCGATTGCCTTTAAACTATCCTATCGATAGACTATCGGCCGATAGCTTAATCAGTATGGCGCTCTTCCACGCGCGCACACTTGCCGATCGTTTAATAGCTATAGCTCATTTTACTCCGAGCTTTGGTGCGGGACGGTCTTGTTTGCGGTTTGTGTTTTCGGTTTCATTCGATAAAAGGCGAAAAATTTTTTGGGGAATTCCGGTAATTTCGAATGCATCGTGTAAGATTTTCTATTCAATAACCTATCACTGTAGATGGGATGCACCCAATACTCTCGGTTTCTCTTCTTAATCTTTCTCCTTCGTAGTATTGCAGCAATAATAGCTTTTCTTGACAATTTGTTCCAATATTAATTGCGACCGCTCTCTTCAAAAGTCGTTTATTAACTGAGAAGTCATTCAAGAGCAGTTGGCCGACTGTTCTCTAATCAACCCGACTGATTTGTTGATTCAGTGTGCGCGCAAGGAGCCCAACCCGACTAAACTATCGCCCGATAGAAAGTCTCTAGTCTGCGGGGGCTCTTAATGTTTGGTTCTAGGGAGAGAAAAATAAAGGGAAGCCTGGATATTAACATTGATATTTCAGGATATTCAAAAGTGCCAGTGAAATAAATATTCAACGGGCACAATTCGTGTGTTTCACCTTAATAAAAAAATGACTAATTTGATATTTGAATTCATTAGTCTAGTTAGCTTGAAATTCCTCTGTCTCTGTGTGACCACGCGCTGTCGCGGTCAGGGAAGTGAATATATAAGGTGATGGCCCATTACCGGACCGACTGCGACCAGCGACCAGTCGACCAGTGGGAGACAATCACTTATTCACTATCAAGCGCTATTCACGATTTGCATTCGGCGGATTTATTGCGTAATTTATCGCGCCCGAGGCTGGATAAATTATATCGCCACCCCCGCGATACGATCTCGCCCGGTTTGGAGCGCCAAAACTTGGCCTATATCTTATTTATTATTTTTTTCAAATTTGAAAAACTTTGAGGCCTCGTCGGTACGAGTTAAAATCATTGTACACATATGAAATTTCGTATCTGAATAGGCCATAGTAATTGTAAAAAAATTGGTGTGCGTCGGACCACACGGTGGAAGTTATACTTCTTTGGCCATTCTCATACACCCACTCACGCACACAAACAGACAGGATATATAAATGAAAAATAAGACATTTTCAATATTATATCAATATATTTATTCAATATATTATACGTGACTTCATTATTATATTATACACCTTTCATCTTTAAGTCATGGAAAAACCGAAGCCATTGCAATAGCGTATTTTCTAAAAAGATAATTCGCTAAATGACGCGTAAGAAGTAAATAAACAAAAGAAATGACAACTGTCAAGTCAGACCAATACAAGCATCAGTGACTGTGGCGCCATTTTCTCTTAAGCGCCATTTTCTCTTAAAAATCAGCGTGACGCGGTTTCTCGACCAACATCCCACCCCAAAGTGTCTAACGGGCGCAAAGAAGTATAACTTCAAAAAGATAGAGGATATGCGTTTTTCAAAATCGAAAATATTTTTTTTATTGACATTACTTGGTGGAATTCCATGATTAAATTAGTTATATATTAATAATATTATTTTTTTTTGGTTAAAGGATAAAAGGACACCCAGTAGGTGTCCCTTATTTTTCAACATGATTATAAATGCATAGGGCCTACTTTCTTTTGTATTGCTATAAAACACTTGTTCAGCAAATTTCAGTTCATTTGGAGTACAGTAACCCGTGCCGACTTGCATCGGAACATGTTCATACAACATGAAGTGAATTTCTCTAAAGCCCACTTTATATGAGACAGTTTCTTGTTCAGAAAACTACACAGTTTCTTGTTCAGAAAACTGTGCAGTCTGTCAAACTTCTGTCAAAAGACACGCTAAATATGTGTATTTTTGAAACGCGATTGTAAGTTATTATCGTATGTTTGCTCTCAGGAAATTGTATATTTAGCTAATTATGTATATATGTTATTGTTTTTTTACGTATTTAAAAGCATACAATAAACCAATGTGTATTTAAACGTTTACATAAAAAACATTGACTGTCATGTCAGCTTAAATCTGACACTAGCACACAGTTTTTCATGCAGTTTTACCTTTATACGGGACCGTTTTCAGACTGCACAGAAAACTGTGTAGTAAACTGCGCCATATAAAGATAGCTTAATTTGGAAAAACTTTGAGGCCTCGTCGGCACGAGTTAAAATTATTGTACACATATGAAATTTCGTATCTGAATAGGCCATAGTAATTGTAAAAAAGATAGAGGGTATGCGTTTTCTTGATGTCCTCAGAAATTAATTTTATACATTGTGTTGTGATGTTATTATATTGCCTTGAAATATCAATCTCAATTTATTGTACCTACATAGCTCTGTATGTATAACATTAAAAATATAAATAGATAAATATGAGATATTATCAATTGGCAAAAATGCTTAACAATCTTCTCAACAGATGTCACCAAAGAGAAAAAATGTTGAAAATTGTCGAAAAACAAACTCAAACGTGGAAGCTTCTGTACAAATTCAATATAAGTATATAGTAGTTTCAAAAAAATTGTCATATACTTATGGTTGTCAGATGATGGGCGGAATGGGGAATGTTGTAGTACATCAAGTGGCCACTTAACCCAGTCAATGACAGGTCATAAGCCCTGTAAACGCCTAGATAACCCACATTCGTTTCCAGAGTTTCTCTGTCTCTATTGGGATATCAATAATATCTGATATCAGCCCATCATGGGTATAATTCAGTAATTTGTCTACAAGTATTTGTATACGTTCAAAATGTTGTTGAAAATAAATATGAAATATTGAAATATGAAAATCGCGTGAAAATAAATATGTTATGTTGACCCCCTACGCTACGGGAATCGAACCCGCAACCTAACGCACGGTAGCCGATCTCTAAACAAAAAAAATAGTCATTCTTTGATTGCATCCACGTCTTGCAAAGTCTATGATATCGGTAGGAGAATCGACATGTCCGAACATTTTGGCAACCGCATTTATAACCGCCACGTTCTCGAGACAGTGAAATTTCTATGCAGATATTAAAATCAGGCCGACTCCGTGAGGCAAATAATTGCCGAATGCAATAGGGTTCTTCCAGATAGCATGAAAATCCTTGAAAACGCTATAAATATTTAAAGTATATTTTTACAATTCCAACGATATAAAACACAATGATCAAAAATGTTGTTTTCATTTATAAATTTTGTTTTAAAAACACGAAATCACGAGTGACTTTTAACGCCCGTTATTGGCTAATGACGTCATACCCGTCCATTATAAAAGGCGGGAAATTCATTACGAAGTGAGCGCCCATATTGATGTGACGTCACACCGCATGCGCGCCAAATGGAGGATTTTGCGAGCGATTTGAAAAAGCGCTATTTCAAACCGCGCTAAAATTATATGACATCGAAAAAAAAAATTCTAAATTCCCTTGATATTATTATTTTTCAATCATTTTTTTAAAATAAAAAATTGAAAATCGGAAAGAACCCAATTACAGCACGCACGGGCGGCTGATAATATCTGTGTCGATGGGTGTTTTTGCATCCAAACCGCAACGGATTTGGTCGAAATTGCACCGGCCTTTGTCCAAGATTCTATCGGTTGGTTACACAAGATGACCACAAGCAAGCGAGATGTACTATAATGAAATGGTATTTTATAGTTGTACTCCACTGCTAAAAAAAACTGCACTGGCTGCGCTTTCCACTAACTAACTAACTAATCAACCATCACGTCATTTCCTCGTAGGGGTAGGCAGAGAGGTTAGAACGCCATACCACTGTCCTGACAGACTTCCTTTGCTTCCTCTACATTTATACATCTTCTCATGAACATACGCCGATTATTCCGACTTTTCACATGTCCACTTTCAAGTACTTGTCGTACTTGTCATACCATGTCTTTCTCGGCCTTCCTCAGCTTCTACATCCAGGCACACTTGCATTTAAACTTTTTTTAGCCGTTCTTTCAACACTCATTCGCTCCACATGACCAAACCATCGTAAAAGCCCTTTTCCACAAAGGGTAGAATACAAACTCTGTTGGCTAATGTACCTACAAAGCCATGCATGATGCCGCTTCAGAGTATTTGGAAGGAGCTTTGCATTCCAGATAAACTAGCTGAAAGACGTCTCACACTTCGATCAGCTACATCTACAGCTGCTATAGGCAAGGTTTTAATACTGATCCGCAACCAGCGCACAAAATTTGGGAAGCGTGCTTTTGCGGTTGCGGGCCCTATGGCTTTCAATACTCTCCTCCAGAAGTGCGCAACCGCGAGAGTGAAGTGATGTTTCGAAAGAAACTTAAGACCCATTTGTTCTCTAAATCTTTTGATTAATGTATTTCTACTCACAGAGTGAGTTATTTATCCATAATCCAAATTATCCATAATAATAATAAGGGGTAGGCAAAGTGAATAGAACGCCACACGCTGTCCTGGCACACCGCCCTTGCTTCCTCCACTTTCATACATCTTCTCATGCACGCACGTCGATTATTCCAAATGATCAATAACCACTTTTAAGCATTTGTTGTACTTGATCATGCCATGTCTTTCTCGGCCTTCCTTCTTGATGGAGTCCTTGTACCAACCTAACGCGTTGAAGCGAAGCGTGGAACTGGGAGAGAAGGACGAAAGCAGATTGAATGTGTGGAAAACATGTTAATGTGTGGAAGAAAACATGTATGATAGGTGCCCTAAAGTCGAAATTGGAGCAGAATGCGAGGCTGAGGTAAGCATTATCATTATGCGAGTTTGGATTATGTAAATATATACTAAAATATTTTTATAACTACATACAAGACAGTAATTTTTTCTACAATCCCAAGCTCAATTTTATTTCAAAGTATTATCTATCACACATTGCAATATTGCCAACACCTCCGCTCAGACATCGCGATCTATAAACCACTATCAGCAATCTGAGATTACCAATTCGACAATTCATGATGGACGTTAACGAACTCAAAAACGAAAAACCCAAGCAGTTATCGTAGCTGCGTGGTGTACCACAGCCTAACTAGGAAGTACCGAGTTCGATACCGCCGCGGGCAGGCGAGATTTAATACCACGGAGCTAGTAGCCCGATGACCTTACCACAACCAAATATAGGAGAGTAATAATTATTGTTGGTGTTTTATTACCGGATGGAAAATGTTCTAGGAACTTAACATCTCTGTTAATTCAGTCTTGGGAAGATGTGGATTTAAGGAAATGGCATTATTAGTATCACGACCTTCATTAGCGGCTATTTTGTAACCTTTAACATGAATGTATGCAATAAACGCATTAAACAAATAAGCGTTAGAATTACTGAGGGTACTAGAAGCATAGTTGGATAACGCTTTGGACAACGCTAATCAGTTTTAGTCGGTTATGAGCCTTAGTGAAAAGTGGAGATTTCCAATTTTGCTCCTAATGGCATCAATTTTGTATTTGTTCAGAATCCTAATCAACGTCCCCTTTCTCAAAGTCAAGTTTTCATAAAAAAAATATACTGTCGTTTTTCTAATATATTTTTTTTCTTTTTGCCACATTATTATTATAATTATTTTATATTTTTTTTAAATTTATTTATTACATATTATAATTATCATTTTTTTAGATCTATCAAATACCTCACCGGGCAATGCTTTATATTATATTAAAAGTTTTAAAAAATCAAGAAAAACTATCTTGGAAGATGATTTTTAATCTTAAAATAAATATTGTTCTTTCTGTCAAATAATACATTTTGTAGAATAAAGAAAGCTAATGATTAATTGGTCCTTCGAGCCGGATCGTAATAATATGCAATAAACCAAATGGATGAGAATAGGTACAATAGTACTTGAATAGAAATTAAGAAAAACCATATTGGAAGATGATTTTTAATTTTAAATTAATTATTATTCTTTGTGTCTAATCATATTGTAGTAAGCGAATAATTCATTGGCCCTTCGAGCCGGATCGTAATGCAAGGCTGAGATAAGCATTATCGACAAAATTAAGAAAGGGCTTTTACGATGGTTTGGTCATGTGGAGCGAATGAGTGATGAAAGAACGGCTAAAAGAAGTTTAAATGCAAGTGTGCCTGGATGTAGAAGCAGCAGAGGAAGGCCGAGAAAGACGTGGCATGACCAAGTACGACAAGTACTTTTCATTTCATTTCATTTATTTTTCAACGTAAATACAAAAGTATATTTATTGAACGTCAATGAGTAAGTAATAGTATATAAGTCAATTTATTAAAATAAAATAAAATAAAATAAAATAAAATTTAAATACAAATACAAATACAAATTAAGTCAATTTATAGTATGTATTGTGTTGGATCAACACCAAGCATCCGTGCTATTTAAATAGTCATCAATTTTATAATACGCTTTTTTGCATAAGATTTTCTTAATTTTAGTTTTTTCTCCGTCAAAATCAAAATATTTGCGGGAATTTTATTATAAAAGCGTTAACAGACCCCCAGGAATGAGTTCGCAGTCTTATGTAGTCTTAATTTAGAGAGGTCCAGATTTCCTTTGTTTCTAGTATTATAGGGATGCCTATCGCTAACCTTATGAATTGTATCTACATTTTTACGGGCATACATAATGTTTTCATAGATTGCTTGAAAGTGGACATGTGAAAAGTCGGAATAATCGGCGTATGTGCATGAGAAGAAGCAAAGGAAGTATGTCAGGATAGAGTGGTATGGCGTCCCCTACGGGGAAATGGCGTGATGGTTAGTTAGTTAGTTTAGATATCGTCCTAATTAACATCCTCACTTCAGTCACCTTCATCTGCCAACTACAGCACACCAGTTGCTCGATCACAGATCAGTACCGACTCGGTAATAAGCGACGTGGTAACGATTTCTTACCCATGGATGTTTAACGTTTTCGCGATCACAATGGAACACGCGTTAAAAGTTATCGATCGGGATTATTAAACGAGCGCATACTAGTCGCGAGCCATTTCCCGAGATATATCTTATTCGCACAAATCTTCATTCAATCTTTATTATAATTTAGCCGGTTTTCGGCAAGCCAAATATTGAGAAAAGCAGTCGACATAGTAAAAAATCGGACAAGCGCGATGATTTGACGTTTGACGTAAGGCCGCGATATAGCGTAGATCGGCTCCGCTCGGCTCAGATCGTCAATGTTCGGCTCAGCGATCGCGGTATTGAACGGTATGTCATTGTGATCGCTCAAATCGTTAGCGTTAGCACGTGATTAGCACGTTTTTAACTACGTCGGTAGTTATCTGTGATTGAGCTACAGAGTCAATATTTGCCATATTTCCTTGGCCACGGAACTGAACGCGTCCAAAAAACTGTTTGAATAATAGATTAATTAAATTTTATCGCCTTCCAAAATCGTATGCAGATCGCAGCAAATGAAACTGGGGATAATCAAACGCCGAATATTAAAAACATATAAATATTTTATTAATAAATCATTTCGTGTTACGGCGTCCCACGGCCTGATTTAGAAATTCCACTTCTTACTATTTAACTCGTCAGTAAATCAAATTAAGTTGTAAACGTTTAAAAAAAAAACACGCCTTACAAAAGAAAAACATTTAAAAAAAACATGTGTGCAGTTCACACCAGGTAGAAGTGAAACCCTAATAAAACTAAGATGAGAGAGAATGAGATAAATGCAGTATCAGGAGTGGGATAATTATAGGATTTATTTATTATAAATATTGGTACCCAGTTGATATTTTTTTTCATTTTATCCATGTCTTCAATTTCTACAAATCATACTAGCGACTTATGATAACTGAAGTATGAGACAAAAGTTTTTGTTTCGATTTTATCAATATATCTGTGAAATACCGCGTCAAGGCGCCTTCTCCCTCGGTTTTGCTACAAAATTTTGGGAGTCGAATCTACCTCTTCAGATACATGAATAGAACAAATTCTGTTTTATAGCCTAGGACCTCCACATTATAAAAGTATAAGGCGTGCCGGCGATCAACTGGTAGATGTATCTCATGAGGTAGATGGAACTACTGCCAGCCGGCGGAAAACTGTGTTCTATCTTATTCTCTCGCAGGCTAAATCCTATAGATCTATATGTTTGTCTCTTTTTAGTTCCGCTTTTTCGTTTCATAAAGTTTCAAATCACTCCCAACGATTCTAAAGAAGTTTTTACTTCAAAAATTATAGCTAAATAGATTTTCGTTCTATAGTTTATAACGTGGCATTGTCTGCGTGACAAAACTTGTAGTACAACCCGAAAACTGGTGAATCTACAACATATTTTGAGTCAAATGTGTAAAGTGACTTTTGAATCTGAGGTTGGACAAAAAAAAATGTTTTCTTCTTATAAAAACTTTCATTAGTACCGAAAATTAAGTAAAATTGTGCTAAAATGCTGTTTTTTATTATCTTTTATTTATGGATAGTATTAATTTGACAGGGCCCAAGATAGCAGACTTCTGAGTTTTAAGAATAGGTGTCTTAGAAGAATGTTAGGTGTGCTGTGGTTTGACCTTGCAACGGACACAGCAGCCCTTGGTATCTACTGTCATCCGGCGAAGGCGTTTCGGCTGGCCGGGCCATATACTACGTATGCCTCCCGAGAGCCGCCACCGTGCTCGCCTACTTTACAAGGCGTCGGGGAATTTGTAACAAATTTGCAAAAAATTTTTAAAAAAATCAACTTTGTAAGTTTCAAATTTTCTCGAAAATTTGGGCAATCCAAAAAATTTTTTTCTCAAATCGCTCCAAAAAACGATTAATTCCTGGTTTTCCCGCTTGTACATCATTTGGTTTTCCGGGTTTAAATTCCCAAAAAGTAAAAATTAAGTCCCAAATTCATTCCACATTTGGGGGAAAAATTTGATTTTTAAAAAATTGTCATTAATAGTAATTGCTTCTAGGGGGGCTATGTGGGGAATTTGGATCCTGAACATTCAAGCCAGCCCAAAACGCAAAGGATTAGGGATTACGGCCCAATTATTCTCCAGATTTCGAATAAAAAACCCTCATCAGTGCTTGACATGATGTGAAGGGAAATTCAAGGAACAGGAAGGGGTAACTAACAAAAACTAACCATCACGCCTTTTTCCCCTAGGGGAGCAGAGGGAAAAACGCCCTTTTCCCCTGCCTGCAACTTTCCTTTGCTTCCTCTCTTTTCTTTTTTTTTCCCATTTTTTCA